>PVKV010004289.1:0-130172 GCA_004027835.1 Alouatta palliata | reverse complement strand
CATCATCCCCATCACATCATCATCATCCCCATCACATCATCATCATCCCCATCACATCATCATCATCCCCATCGCCACCATCATCACCATCACATCATCATCATCCCCATCGCCACCATCACCATTATCATCACCATCATCACCAATATCGTCATTACCATCATCATCTCCCCCAGCCCCTGACATATGCATCTTTTTTGTATGGCGCGGGAAGACAGCATCAGGGAAAGATTCCTAGCACTGTAGAATATTCATTAAAGGCAGGGGTTCTGGAACCAAAGTGCCTGTGTTTAATCCCACCTCTGCCCCTTCCTAGCTGTGTGACCTTTGGCAAGGTCCTTGCCCACTCTGAGCCTCAGTTTCCTCACCTGTAAAATGCAGATAATAGTACCTGCCTGTAAGTGAGCTAGTATCTCACAGCATACCACAGGGTACAGCTGATACTACTATTTTCAGTGACATATGGGGAAACAGAGGCCTGGAGAGCAGCAGTGACCTGCCTAGGTTCACACAGAGGGTGAGGGGGCAAGATTCAGTCCTGAGCCTTGCATCTCAAGCTCCCTGCTGCTTCTAACATCCCCCACAGCCCCTGCACTCAGCCTCAGCTCTGGTCTCTCCAGCAGGCAGGACCGGCACCCAGGCCCACTCACCATGGGGAGCCGTAGATCCGGAAGCCCCGCACGGTGACCTCCGAGTCCTGAAGGTAGATGCAGTTGGTCAGCAGCGACTGCACATTCTCATAGTTCTCCGGCTTCAGCTTCGACACAGATGGGAAGTAGTAAAAGTCCTGCTTGATGAGGTCGGCCATGAACTCCTGGTCAAAGGTCAGCTCGTGGTTGCCTGCGATCACGATCTTGTACTCATAGGGCAGGCTGCCTGCAGGGGCGGACACAGACAGACACACCGCACGCAGCCGTCAGCTCTTCCAGAAGCCACAGCACTGCTGAGAGAGGGGCGGGCAGAGGGAAGCTGCTAGGATCGCTGACAGGGGTACCTCTGCTGCCAGGCCTCCAACAGGTGCCTTCATGATATCCTAACTCTACCTCTCCTGCTGTGTGTGCATTCCGTGGAGTGGTCAGAGGAGGCAGCAGCCTGAACACTGTCCCTACAGTCCTGCCTGCTCAGGCCTCCACTGGCCATCAGCCCCTGAAATCATCGGGCGGAGGCTGGTCGGGTTCCTCCCAGGCCGCTCAGCTGTACAGTGCCTAGCCTCCCCCTGGGACTGCTCTGCCTCCATTTCTTCTGTCTGGTCTAGTTTTCTACTGGAAGAAGACCTCACTCTGCACCCACAGCCCTAGCTGTCACCAGCCTCATGGTCCCAGGCCCCCACCACCTGGGTATCCTGGACTCTTTACCTTCCACATTCCAAAAGGAATTGCAAGGTCTTTGCAGAGGCCAGTTCAAATGTCTGGAGACCCCACACTCAGGAAAAATTATAGTGCCCACCCCTATTGCTGTGGAAATTCAAAGCCAAAACAAAGTCTGGATAGAATCAAAACAAAAATGCCAATGTATACAGCACACCGAATTATGATAGCGTCACTCTCATTTTGCTGTGTGCACACTTTTGGGTAGTTCTTCCAAGGTACACATCTTTCTCTCTCTGGGGTCCAGTTTTATGGATTCCCTAGGCAGGAGTGGGCACTGCCGCCCAGGAGACTGGCTGGGGGCTGGTTTCTCAACAGCTGCCTGGTAGGCCCCACCCACCAGGCTGGCTCTATGCAGGCGCAAGACCACCATGGCTCCTTGGTTTCGGTAAACGCCACCCCCCGGCCCCCTACCCCATCTGAGAGCCAGGCTGACCCCAGGCTCAGGTCCCTGACTCCCTACTCACCACCAGCCTCAGCCACCAGGCTCTCATGGGCCTGGAGAGTCAAGGTGGTACCTGCGAGCCTTGATGTGGATAAAACACGCACTTGGAGACCCAAGCCTTTCTCCCGGCCCCTCCTGGAGGGAAGAGTGCCCTGGAGAGTGCCCTGATGGGTCAAGCAAGTGGTGTGTGAAGGTGGCAGCACAGCCAGGGGCCTCAGAGAGATGGGGGCCCAGACAGGAAAAGGGTGAAATTCCAAAAGCAGCTCACAAAGCAGTAATCATGGCTCACAAAGACCCATACCTCATGAGGCATCACCTCCATCCCTGAGAGACCCTGACCTTCATCCGCTAAGTCACTCACAAGGCAAGGTACCCGGGCACGTCTCTGGCCACCAGCTCCACCGAGCCCCTTCCCTGATGTTCCCTACACTCCTCACTGCCCCCACCCACCGGCCGGGGCCATGGCCAGCAGCATGGGCACCACAGTCTGTCTACTGCAATAACACAGCAGCCCAGGAACAGCAAAGCCTTTTCCACCATGACCAAAAACGCTACCTCTCCCGCTGTGTGAGCATTCCATGAGGAAGCAAATTCTAGAAATGCCTCTGCTCCAGATATGAAGGATTGTTTTTCTTTTTTTTTTGAGACAAAGTTTCGCTCTTGTTACCCAGGCTGGAGTGCAATGGCGCAATCTCGGCTCACCGCAACCTCCGCCTCCTGGGTTCAAGCAATTCTCCTGCCTCAGCCTCCCGAGTAGCTGGGACTACAGGCACGTGCCACCACGCCCAGCTAATTTTTGTATTTTTTAGTAGAGACGCGGTTTCACCATGTTGACCAGGATGGTCTCGATCTCTTGACCTCATGATCCACCCGCCTCGGCCTCCCAAAGTGCTGGGATTACAGGCGTGAGCCATCGCGCCCGGCCAGGATTGTTTTTCTTATTGGAGATGGATGCTCGCAATATGGGCTGAGACTCGGATGATGTGCCATCACACTCAGCTCCCAGGAAGCACTCTAGAAAGAGCTCATCTTCCCAGCCCTTATGTGAGCTCCAGGGAAGGGCAGAGTGAGGTTTACTGTGCACGTCCTATAACTACAGCCATTATTATATCCTCGTTGCAATGAAACAGAAGAGTCCAGAGGCCATGAGAGGCATCTTCTCTACCCCCATCTAGATGGGGCTCTGTCTGTCCAACCACGTGCCCTATGGCCTGGCAGATGGCCAGTTCCCAGCCTGGCCAGGGAGGGTGGGCCAGGGCGGTGAGAAAGGGAATCCCAAGGTGAGACAGAAGTTTTCTGCAAAACAGGCAGAAAATCACACTCTACTCCTGGCTAACTCACCAGCCACCCCAGACTGCTGTACAGATTTGAGAAAGCACTGCTCTTTCTTCCTCAGGATTTATCAACTCTGGGGCAGGGGACCACTGTACATAGCAGGCCAGAGAACCTCAGTTCCACCAGCCTGGATCCCAGACCCACTCTGCCACTAACCAGCTGTACAACTTAGCTTCTCCGTGCCTCGGTTTCCTCACCTATAAAATGAGAAAGGTAACAGCTACCTTGCAGAACTGTTCTGCTATTATAGAAGATAATAAATGGAAATGTACAAAACTTTTGACGTTCAAAAAAAACCAAAGAGCTTCCCTGGGCCAGAGTTTGCAAACTAGAAGCAGGCAGGCCAGACTCACCCACAGACATATTTTGTTTGGCACAACTTTTTTTAAAAACTTGAACTTGTTGCCAACACTAAAAATGTGAGAGATTGCTAATAACACTTCATTACTTCTGTTTTCTCAAAATAAAGAAATAAATACAATTTAACCTCTGGCCATCCCGGTCCAGTCAGGAAGTACTGAGTGTCTGCGACCCCTTGGACAGGATGAACATGTCCAGCTGGCCCCAGTCCCCACCTGTCCCTATTGTCTCACACTTTTCTTCATTCATTTGAAGGTACCGCCCACTCCTAATAGGCATTTGGGTTTCTGTCCCTGGTGATGTGAAGGGAACAGCCTGGCCAGGGAGCTTCCAATCAGGCTGCTTGGATGAGATTCTCCAAGCCCTTTCCACCTCCCCCACCCTCCTCTTGTTCATCTGATCCCACCCTGGCTCAGGGGTGCTAGGAACTCCACTTGCTGTGCTCATGGGAGAGCTCAAAGAACACGGAAGCAGGCGTGTTTGCTTCCCCCAGCTCTGTCCCTAGCAGGCCCCAGCAGAAGTCTGGCAAATGAAGCCGCCCACAGCCCCACAGTGTGACCAGGCACGGAGCGGAGAAGCCCTCTCCAGTGAGGCTCAGACTGCGGAGAGGAGGGAAGAGGGCTGCGTGGGCCCCAGCAGCTGGCAGTGGGCCGGGGAGGACACAGCAGGAAAGATGGCCACTTCCGGACCCCTGGTGGAGAGCCGAGCTCTCATTTCCCTAGAGCACCCCCGAGGTACTTGGTTCTATTTTCTCCTCTTTGCAGCTGAGTAGAACAAGGCTCAAAGGCTGGGAAACCTGCCCAGGCCCCACGGCTGCAAACGGGGACGCTGGTCCAGTTGACCCCATATCTCTGGACCGATGCCTCAGACTCCTCCAAGGCCAGCGGACCCAGAGCCAGTGTGTGACAACTCATCCAGCCCCTCCCCAGACACACTGCAGCAGGGAGGCAGCCAGAGCCCGCCGGCTTGGGTTAGGGGTGGCCACCATCACTGCCTTTGGGCTCTGATTCACCGTGTTTCCACCTCACATCACCCATCCATCCTGCTGCCCAAGCTGGAGGTGCGGAGCCCGCGCTCATGTATTTATGTCATGTCTTTGCCTGGGGGTGTTACTTAAGCAAGTTAGCAAATTACTTCAACTTTACAGTTTCATTTATTTCTACAGCTCCCGACTACTGGGGATTGGGCGGGGCGCAGAAGCTGTCAGCTCTCCCTTCTTCTTCTCCTCTTAGTGGGGAATGACCGAGGCTTCTTCCCTTTCAGGAAAATGTGGATGGGGCACAAGGCCCAGCTCCTGTACATAAGCCAGACAGCAGGGCAGGAGCCACCACCTGCTGGGGTAACAGCCTCAAATACTGTCTGCTCCATGGCTTGAAGGCAGGGGGACATCCACTTATGAACACTGAAACTGTCCCAGCACCCCATCCCTCTGAGTCCAAAGTCACAAATATGCCTGTGGGTGTCCACCTGGACTTGGCAATTCACCAGCTGTGTGTAACCTTCAGACACTTAGGTGTTACTATCCCCAGGGTCTGAAAAATCAAGGCCCAGAAAGAGGCTGCCTAAGATCACACACATCAGTAGCAAAGTGACTGACAATTACGGAGGACAGTGGACATTTGATAGACCCCACGGCAGTATCCTGAGCTGCATTCTGCACCATCATGCTACCCTGCCTCTCCGTGGATGGATGCATGCGTGGATGGTGCATGGATGCACGGACACCGAACTAAAGTTCCAGCATGGCCTGACCGTCACAGAGTAGGGATGAGACGTCTCCTCCCCTGCTCCAGGGCTGCCACCTCTGTTGTTAGAGGCTAAGGCTACATTCATCTTCCAGTGTCCACTCACCCTTACTAACCCGAACGTGGATAAAATGGCCAGTGATCAGTCACTAGAGGCTTTCTTACTTAGCTTCATCACAACCCTCTGTCTAAACAGTGAGTAAGGGGAGTGTTTTGGGGACCTCAACTAATTGATGTGCAGGAGCTTTACGGGGGAAAAATCAGACGAATAAAAACTGCTGCCTAATGCCTGCACTGCACACAGGAAATGGATGTTGTTCTCTGCCCTTTCCTGCTGCTGTTCCTCCCTGCAGCAGGTAAGACAGCTGCACACAGGGGGGCTTCCCCACTGTCCTGACAGGAGCTGCCTGAAAAGGCACCAGAACCACCTGAGCCCCAGGAGGGCAGCTGTTCTCCAAGCAGGTGTGAAAAGAGATCAGGCAGCACCCACCTTGGAGACCAGAACATACCGTGACCCCGTGGACCAGAGATGGACACAACATGGAAAAGCCGAAAGAAAAAGCCTCTCTGCAGAGCAACCCTGGGCTGGGCACGGTGGACAAGCAGTGCAGGTGCTGGGGGCTGTGCTTGCCTTGGTAAGGCTCAGCATGGGCACAGATGGGTCCAAATGCCTTTTCTCATCCACCTCCCCTCATCAAACCAATGGAAGCTAAGAATCCACTGAGCCTATCCTGAGTGCCCCTTAGGCTGAATGCTCGCTTTCTTCCCTGAAGCTGGACCCACTGCAAAGCCCCCAGCCCTGGTCAGCTCTCCATGAGCGCTGATTGAACATGTGCCCAATATTCCCGTGTTCCAGGCCCTGGGGAGGCTCTGCTGGGGACACAATCATGAACAAGATACCACCAAGAGGTCTGCAGAGCTCCTAATCCACGCCACTTGTTGGATGGGAAGAAACTGGAGCTCAGAAAGGGGGAGAGACTTGTCCAAGGTCACCCAGCAAGACAATGGAGAGCTAGGACTTGAACCCTGGCCTCCTGCCTCAGAGATGTGTGAACAAGGACCAGCCTCTGGTAGGACATGCCAGATGAGCGGACAGTTGGGGAACTGGAAGGATATGAGGACATCAGGGAAGAGTGGAGCAGGGACTTGTGGCACCGGTCAGACCCTGCCAGTGGAGGCATGCCAGGTGGGCTCTGCCAGGTGGGCGAGGATGCTGATCTCCCAGCCTCTGCCACAAGCACCGGGTCCTTGATGCCAAAGCCAGTCCTACCTCCCCTTGCTTTTCAGGGCTGGAGGGCAATACTACACGTTGGTATTCCACATGAAAACACTCAGACCATCTTCCCAAAATGCCTTCTTTTCTCCCAGCCAGATCAAAGATCCTGGCATTTGCTAGCCATGGAAATCTTGGTGAAAAGGCTTTCAATTCTTAACCAGAAGAGCACTAGAGGACGGCCCTATTGCTTTCACTTTTCATTTGCCACATACGTGGATCCAAATACCCGTGCCTCCACACACAGATTCCACACCGTGCCACACGCAGCTGCCACATGGGGTGGAGAGGGATGTACGTGGAAGTCTCTGCTGTTTGTGCTTTCGAGATTAATCTCCCTCCAAAAGGTTACAATTCTTTATCACTAACACTTACCCATCCCATTTAACAGAAAGTGCTGCCTCCAAACTGCATAATCTGTTAAATTCAACAAGATATGTGCAAGCGTCTCCACCATCGACGCCATTCCCAGAGTGCAGTATGGAGCCCGGCGGAGTTTTAGTGTTCTCTAAATGCAGTGACAATCAGGAAAATGCCCACTTATGGCTTCTTCCGCCCATTCCCATCTCACAGAACACAGCAGAGGGGGTTGGAATAAAGAGACAGCATAACTGTCTCTGATTGCATTTTTAGTACGTCTTTGACAGTTCTGTGTTTAAACACTAGCTGATGTCTGGGAGATTCACATGAGCAGACTTCTTGGGATGGCGCGTGGTCTAGAAAAGCACTGGGATGGAGCATGCAGTGAGAGTCAGCTGGGAGCCACCATGGGGTCTTGGTGCAGCTCGGTGTAAGAACACCGGGAGGAGCCTGCAGAAGCTGAATTCTGCTACCCTGCATGAGCGCCCTGTTCAGGCACTGCCCCCAGCAATGTGCATTCACTGCTTCTAGACACCCCCTCCAGCAGGCACGGGCCACCCTCCCTGTGACAGAGATGAGTGGGCAGTGCAGCAGAGTGGGCACGAGTGTAGGCTGGGGAGCCTGACTCCCATCTCTACCTCCCACTGGCTCTCTGGCCAGAATGAGAACCCTCACTTCCCTGAGCCTCAGTGTTCCCATTTGTAAAACATGCATGCTTACACTTCCCCACGGTGTTCCCGCAATGATGAAGCTGGTGAAGACATGTGAAGCCCAGGCTGTATCTGTACTTCTGCAGGGATTTGTTTTTAAGCAGGTTTGATAAGACACGAGACACAGAAATGACTGTCATGAAGGAGGCTTACACTCACATTTCTCTAAAAACGTGAGCCACGCTCCACCATGCCTGGCGGGACAGGGAAGCCCTGGGGTCAGTCAGGAGGTGGAGGGGGAGGAGGAAACATGGGCAAGAGCCTGATTTGTGGTTTCTGAAGGAAGGGTTGGGCAAGGCAAGGGAAAGAGACTTAGGACTGTCTAGTTTGAATAATTCTTGCAGGTTCTGGGGCACAGGAGCTGTGACTGTCTGGGACTAACCCTGGGGTGATCAGGGCAGGTGGATAGTGGCCCTATCCACTCCACTGTGGGCTGTGGAGTGGTTGGCTAGCATAGTTATTTGCTGTATCTAGGAACTGGTTAACCCTAGGAGGGACAATTCCCCCTGGCTCAGCAACGCCCCCAGATGTCAAAGCATCTGAATACGGAAAATAAAACGTAAGGTTAATACAACCTGGATATTAGCCATTTTCATTGCATTACGGGGCAATTTAGGAGGATTAATGCTGTAATATACGGCACAACCCAGAAATGTGAGCTGCGAAGCTGGAGATGAGAACAGCGACTCCAGAAGGTCAGATCACCTGCCTGGGGCCACACAGCAGCTCACTGGGGCCCTGGTCTGCCTACCCAGAGCTTGGTGCTGCAATACCCCAGACAGAACACACATCCTAGGACGGCAGACCCCTCACCAAGCTGCAGACCCCCAGCCTCATCCGGCCTCCAAGGGTCCAGCATGAGAGTCTGCTGGATTGGAGATTCAGCAATGGTGCCTGTATTTAAAAGGCAAATGTGATTTTTCTTCTGTTCCATCCTAATAGCCAAAATGTTTAACTTTCAAACATTTGTTTTTCCTGGGAAATGTTTTAAAAACAGGAACATTCAGTCCTAATCATCTTCAACTGCTTGTTTCCACTGCTACTGTAGAGGACATATGACTTCAGGCCGAAAGTTTTCTGTGTTTTCCCGCCACCACAAAATTAAGGCTGCCAGTAGCCAGCAGGACTTTGCGGGAAGCTCCTCAGAAGTCGCAGTCCGGAAGGACACACATGCCCAGAGATGAGCACAAAAGGCCCCTGGTGGTCCCCAGGGTGGGTGGGGGGCGGGGGAAACATGGATACTGCACGAATTCAGAACCAGGAGCTTTCTCACTCCCTGCACTGCTCTGAGCTCAGCACTCCCACTCACCCTGCACCCCTCTGGGTGCTTACAGCCTCCTGGCATCCTCGTGTGTCCTTCCATACATCAAGAGCCTCTTCCCACCCTTCTTTCTGAGTCAATTCCAATTCAACTGGAACTATATCAGCCAACCCAAGGGCCACTTCCTCCACGACACCCTCCAAGAGCCCTCTCTCTTCACTCAATCCTAGCATGATGATGGGTGCGCCCCCAGCAACCACCCAGGGACGTGCCTCTCATGGCCCAGACCAGGCTGTGCTGTCACTGCGGGTTGATTTGTCTGCTTCCCAGCAGCCTGGGAGTCCCTTCAAGATCGTCCGCCTGGTTCAGCACTCTACCCCCAGCACAGGGCTTGGTGACACGTACGCACTCAATGCACAGCCACTGAATCCATGAGGTTCTGTTGTCCCTTACGACACATGGCAAGGGCCAGGGAGGTCACAGGGCACACCCCAGGTCTCCTAAGTGATCGGGTACAGGATGTCCCCAGAGGCCAAAGAGATGGCCCATGGTAACCAACACTGTAAGGATGAGGTCAGCCTGTCAGGCGGCAGCCTCCAGACTGTCCTGGTTTCTGCTCACTCGGTGGATATCAAGAGTCCATGACATCAGTGCCCATGCCACGGAGCTGGCCCCATGAGGCTGTGGGAGAGCCCTGGCCTGGGACTCAGCTCAGCTCTGTACTATCTCACCGTGTGACCTGGGGTGGTGAAGCCCTTCCCCTCCTTGTGCCTCAGTTTCTCCATCTATTCCAGGAGCTTCCACGTGATGACATGACATAAAAGTCCTGACCTCCAAGAGCCCTTTCAGCTCTCTGAGACCCTCCAGGCAGAAGTGCATGCAGTGCCAAAGCAGGGTGCCCACAGACAGTGTTAACAGGGTCAGATGGCACTTGTATAGGATGAGGCATTCAGAATGCCCTTGTTTGTCTCCACTTGTGGCTGGCACCCCATGAAATCGGCAATAAAGGAAGGAAAAGGCGTGGCCTGCCAAAGACAGAGGTTTGGAAGCTAGAGAGAGATGGATGGACGGACTGGCTTAGCTGAGCAAAGAAAACTAAAATCAAAGTCCTGGGAGAGGGTAAGAGGAGTGTGGAGCTACAAGAAGGAAAGTGAGCTGTGGCTAAAGCCCCAGGGGTCTCAGGGACTAGAAGCCCAAGAGCAGCAGTCTGACTTAGAACCTGTATGGGGAGGGAGCAGGTAGAACCCGGCCCCTCCTACCTCATACCCACCCAGCAGCCATGCCCTTTGCCTCTCATCCCCGCAGAAGTGGGGAGCACTCCCAAGGAGACACAAAAACTCCAAAGAGCCCCATTTAGGGAACATCGAGGCTAGGCGATGAACCCTGGAGTCCCAGCCCCCAGACCCACTTAGCTCTCAAATCTGGAAGCCAGGCTTGGAAAGGGGAAACTGGGGAGAAAAACAGGTCCAGGAGGAAAAACCTACAAAGACATGGCAAGGGCCCCATGATCACATCCCCCTACCCCCAACACACACACACACACATACACAGCTAACCAACAGCTTTCAGATGTTTAACTTATATACACAAATGCAGTGTCATCAGGCCTCTGAGAAAACCCCACAGTGAAGGCCAGGTGGGATAGCTCACACCTGTAATCCCAGCACTTTGGGAGGCCGAGGCGAGTGGATCACCTGAGGTCAGGAGTTCAAGACCAGCCTGGCCAACATGGCAATACCCTATCTCTACTAAAAATACAAAAATTAGCTGGGCGTGGTGGCGGGTGCCTATAATCCCAGCTACTCAAGAGACTGAAGCAAGAGAATCACTTGAACCTGGGAGGCAGATATTGCAGTCAGCTGAGATTGTGCCACTGCACTTCAGCCTGGACAACAGAGCGAGACTCTGTATCAAAAAAAAAAAAAAAAAAAAAAAAAAAAAAGGAAAAAAAAAAAAAAAAACAAAAAAAAAAAAAAAAAAAAAAAAAAAAAAAAAAAAAAAAAAAAAAGAAAGGAAAAGAAAAGAAAAATCCTCCACAGTGAAAACAGAGTCAGAGGC
Source organism: Alouatta palliata (assembly GCA_004027835.1). Taxonomy (NCBI): domain Eukaryota; kingdom Metazoa; phylum Chordata; class Mammalia; order Primates; family Atelidae; genus Alouatta; species Alouatta palliata. The sequence continues at coordinate 119,258 of PVKV010004289.1, read as the reverse complement.
CAAATCAGAGAAAAGACTGAAGCAGGAAAACGCTTTTTTTTAAACTATTTCATTGACACCCTTGGTGAGATAATAAAACATTGCATTCGTAGCAGGGATGCCTTTACAAAGAAATAAAAACATAGCAGGATTTTTTTTTAATTTGGCCAAAAGTAGGAAAATGAAGTCAAGGAAGTCTCCCAGAGACTAAAATTAAAAAGACAATTAAGTAAATAACAGGTGAAAAAAGATTTAAAAATCAGAGAATCAAAATCAGGCTGGGTGCAGTGGCTCCCATCTGTAAGCCCAACACTTAGGAGCTGAGGTAGGAGGATAGCTTAAGCACAGGAGTTCAAAGATGCAGTGAGCTATGACTGCACCACTGCCTTCCAGCAGGGGTGACTGAGCAAGACACTGTCTCTTTAAAAAAAAAAAATCAGAAGCCCAACATCTGAGTGTGACAAGTTGTAGAAAGAGAAGTCAGAGAAAGAGATGGAAGAAAAATTTGGAAATGAGAAAAGTTCCCAAATTCAAGGACAAAATTTTTCCATTAAGAGAGTGCTCAGAAAAAAATAAGTGAAAAAAAGACCCACATTAAGCACATTCTCCAGAAACCCAATAGGTTATATATAAAGGATGAGGAATCCCAGTAGCAGTGAAATTTTCAATAGTTACACTGAAAAAAAAAAAAAAGAAAAGAAAAGGAAAAATGCCTTCCAAATTTTAGGCGGAAACCCAGAATTCTATACCTAGATAAACTATTAGTTAAGACAGGACAGAATAAAGACCTTGTCTAACATGCAAGTCTGCCAGATATTTATCTCTTGTGCACTTTCTCAGAAAGCTACTGGAGGGTGTGCGCCACCAAAATGAGGGAGTAAACCAAGAAAAAAGGAAGCCATTGGATCCCAGAACCAGGGGTTACAAGACAGAAGAAAAGTGAAAGGAGACGACGGCCATCTGAAGATGGCGACTGTGAGTAGGACTGGAGCTCAATCAGTCCTAATGGGAGCAGGGCTTGGAGGCTCCAGGAGGTAAGCTTCCAAGAAAAACAAGAGAACAGATGACGTAGCACATCTCATCACACTGCAGGGGGGCGTTTAAAGCTCTGCAGAAGACTTGAGGGTACATGAAAGACTATCATGGGTACATGAAAATATAAGCAAACAAACAAAATAATTAACTACTTAAAAATAATGTCATATAATGAATATTCAACCAAAACTTGTGATAGGAATACTAACAGGTGAAAAGCTGTGTATGGGAGTGAGGAAGCTAAATCTCAAAATCTTCATTTCTCATTGTAAGAAATCTGAAAGTAATGTCTAAAATTGAAAAACCCTAGCAATCCCAGGTTGTTCCTTTGAGGAACAAACGAAGCAGCTCTAGAGTTGCACTGGGAGTGGGAACCAGGCCTGGGGAGGGGGTTGCTATCTTGAACATAAGCCTTGTAGCATTCTGTGACTTACAGTGCACATATATTAACTGAATGCAAATAAAATGCTGATTAAATAAAAAGAAGCATCTGCAAAGCCAGGTGCCTCTCATCCACTTCCCAACTCTGTCCAGAGCCGCCTGACATCTCACTTGCTCTGCCTGTTGCTCAAAATCTACAACCAAAGCAAACTGGGCCACAGTTAAGATTGATGGAAAGACAGAGCAGGTAGAAAATCAAAGCTGGCTGATTCCTCTGAGATTCTGAGGGTCCGAGTGCTGGGATGACTCTGGCACCAGGTTCAAAGGCAGACAATCCAGCTGAGCAGCTCTTCACCTGGGTGGGTCGGGCAGCCACTAATGACAGCACAGTTGCCAGCTTCTGAGAATCTCAGCCACCTCCCTTGTGCCCTATTTCTCACCCTCACAACAGTCCCACAAAACAGGCAATATTATTAATATTTTGCAGATGAGGAAATCAAGACTCAAGTTAAGGAACTCACAACTGATCAGCAGACAAGTGGGAATTTGAACCCGGGTGCATCTGAAGCTGAAGTCCATGCTTTTCCCCTCAGTGACAACCACCTAGACACATATTCTCAGGTTTTTTCATTAAATATTCCTCGAATAAAAAGAAGAGTATTGCTATATAGTTGAGTCTTTATAGTATCTCTCCTGCTATGAGGAGCTCTCAATGACTTTATTTTAAGCAATTCTGGGCAAGACTTTGTGGCTGCTATAAACAAAGAAGCAATACAGAGAAGCACTTTGAGGATGAGGATTAAGGACCTTTGAGCATATGCTCCTCCACAAAGTCAACAAAGCACTGGCGAAAGTTGTAAAAATCTGCTTCTTTTAAATTCTGGAAATTAACCAACAATCCGAGGAGCATATATACAAGAAAAAGAGCTGAGCTGTGCAGCATTCTGCCTTGCCCTCTTCTCAGCCTCCTCTTCCCAAGCCTCTAGTAGCCCGAAAATCAGCAGTCTCAGAACCATTGCAGCTGTGACAACTACCAGCCTAGCAGCCACTGGAGGGGGCAAAAGAGCTTTGAGACTCCAAAGGAAGCCCCTTTCACTATTTGGCATGTAAAGCCTCATTTGTAGAACTCGTCTTTTTTTTTTTTTAGAGACGAGGTCTCACTATATAGCCTAGGCTGGTCTCAAACTCCTGGCCTCAAGTGATTCCCCCCATCTCAGCCTCCCAAAGTGCTAGAGTTACAGGTGTGGACCACTTCACCCAGCCAGGACTTGTCTTTATTTGACCTGACTCAGAGCTTGCTCAACAAGGAAAGCTCGATCCCCAAAGCATTTGTTAAAAACAATCAGCAGCAGCTGTCTAACATCACAGCCTCCCAAGGAGGCCATACCAGTTAGGGCAAACAAGAGGCCAGCCAAGAAGCTTAAAATGATCATCTGGAGAATGAGGCACGCACAGGGCACCTAGACAATCATGCTCATGTGCAGGGCTATGCATGTGCCCAGGAAAGGGGCCCTCATAGCTCAACTCAGGATGACCTTGAAGCTCTGTACATGCAAGAAGTGAAGGCTTTTGTAAAGTGCTAGAGTGTTGAGAATGTGTCCCAACACAATGGTTAGAAGCTCCTCAGAAAATGATGGGAGACACATCAGTTCAAGACATGTAAGGAAATCTCTGGCCAGGCATTAGCTGACAGCTAAGCTAACCAAGCAGAGACTTTGGTGGCCACACATGACAGAGAATACAAACACCACAGAGTTTGTCCTGGACATTGACTAAACAAATGACAAGAAACCTTGGTTAGCGGCAGGGTTGAAGGGGGGCGTTGGAATCTGATTTCCACAGTCAGCAAATTCTATTATTTAAAACATCCACAGCTTGGGCAACATAGTGAAACCCCATTCATACCAAAAACACAAGAATTTACCTGGATGTGGTGGTGCTCGCCTGTGGTCTCAGCTACTCGGGAGGCTAGGGCAAAAGAATCACTTGAACCCAGGAGATGAATATTGCAGTGAGCCGAGATCGCACCACTGCAATCCAACCTGGGTGCAGTAAGACAAAGTGAGACTCTGTCTCAAAAAAAAAAAAAAAAAAACAGGAATGTATGGTCCTTAGACAAGGAAAAGAGCAGTCAATAGGAATTATTCCTGAGGAAACCCTGATGGTAGACATAATTAAATAATGCGTTGAAATCAACTACTAGAAATACGTTCAAAGAACTAGAGAGAACTGTCTGAAGAATTCAAGAAAATTATGAGAATGATGTGTTCACAAATAAATAATATCAGTAAGGAGCTATAATTGTAAAAAAGAATCCAAATCTGGAGTTGCAAAGTAAAATACCTGAAATGGCATTTTCATTAGAGGGTCTCAACAGCAGTTTCTAGCTGGCAGAAGAAAGAATGAGCAAACGTGAAGATAGATTTATTGAAATCATCCAGTTTGAGGAACAGAAAGGAACAAGAATGAAGAAAAATGAACAGAGCCTCAGAGACCTGTGGGACACCATCAGGCACACTAATGTATGTGTAAGAGGAGTTACAGAAGGAAAAGTGAGAGAAGGAAAGAAAGAGTAGTTAAAGAAACAACAGCTGTATTCCCAAATAGCTCACCCCTGTAATCCCAGCACTTAGGGAGGCTGAGGTGAGTGGATCACTTGAGGCTAGGAATTTAAGACCAGCCTGGCCAACATGGCAAAACCCCATCTCTACTAAAAGTTCAAAACTTAGCCAGGTGTCATGGTGTGCACCTGTAGTCCCAGCTACTTGGGAGTCTGAGGCACAAGAATTGCATCAACCTGGAAGGCAGAGGTTGCAATGAGCCAAGATTGTGCCACTGCACTCCAGCCTGGGTGACAGAGTGAGACTCTGCCTCAGAAAAAAAAAAAAAGAAAGAAAGAAAGAAACAATAGCCAAAACCTCCCCAAATTTGATGAAAAACATTAATCTACACATGCAATAAGTTCAAATAACTCCAAACACGATAAACTCAAAGAGGTCCACACCTAAACGCATCATAATCAAACTGTCGAAAAGCAGAAAATCACTCATCACACACAAACAATCCTCAATAACAGCTGACTTCTCATCAGAAACCACAATCACCAGAAGGCAGTGCGATACACAAATGCTGGGAAGGACTGTCAGCCAGCAATTTTACATCCAGCAAAACTATCCTTTAAAAATGGAGAAATTAAGTCATTCCTAGATCAACAAAAACAAACCGCGTCTGTTACTAGCAGACACTCTCTACAGAAAATACTAAATAGACTCTTTCAGAAAGGGCACCAGACAGTAACTCAAATCCATATGAAGAAATAGCACCAGTAAAGGTAGCTACACAGGTAAATATAAAAGGCAGTGCAACTGTATTTCTGTTTGCAACTCTTTTGTTCTCCTGTGCAGTTTAAAAGACAATAACATTAAAGAATACAATCGTGGACTGTTAATGACAGAGACGCATTCTGAGAAATACATGGTTAGGTGATTTTGATATCGTACAAACACCATATAGTGTACTTACACAAACCTAGATCGTACAGCCTACTATATACCAAAGCTATATAGGAGAACCTGTCACTCATAGGCTACAAACCTGTACAGCATATTATTGTCCTGAATACCCCAGGCAATCGTAACACAATGGTAAGTATTTGCATATCTAAACATAGTAAAGTAAGTAAAATTACAGTATTATAATCTTATGGGACCACTGTAGTATATGCAGTCTGTCATTGACAGAAACATCATTACACAGCACATGACTGTAGTTATAAAACTGTGTTAATGAGCTTCTAATGCACAAAAATGTAATTTGTATGACAATAATAGCATAAAGGAGGGGGAGGGAATGGAACTCACATTAGAACACAGTTTTTGTATATTTATGAAATCAGGTTGCTATTAATCAAACCTAGATCGTTATAAGGTAAAAAAAAAAAATTATAATCCCCAGGGCAACAACTTAACAAAATTTTTAAATATAGTAAAAGAAATGAAATTAAAATCGTGAACTAAAAAAATATCTATTTAACACAAAAGAAGGTAGTAACAGAAGAAAAGATGGACAAAAATATATAAGACATACAGAGAACAAAGAGCAAAATGGCAGATGTAAATCATACTTTGTCAGTAGTTATATTAAACATAACATGCTTAAACACTCCAGTCAAAAAAAAGCAGAGATTAAAAATCCAATTATATGCTGTTTATAAAGATACACTTTAGATCCAAAGAAACAAGTGGGTTGAAAGTAAAAGAATGAAAAAGATATACAAACAGTATCCAGATGCCAAAAGGGAGCTGTAGTCGCTATATCAACATTAAAAAAATAGATTCGAAGACAAAAATGGTTACTAGAGAAAAGGAAGAATATTTCATAATGATAAAAAGCCCAGAAACAGATGGATTCACTGGCGATTTTTATCAAACATTTCAAGAATTAACACCAGTCCTTGACAAACTCTTCCAAAAAGCAAAAGAGAAAACACATTCTAGCTCAGTCTAGGAAGCTTTGATACCAAAACCAGACAAAGCTATCACAAGAAAAGAAAACCCAGACCAGTATTTCTGCTGAATATAGGCGCAAAATCCTCAGTAAAATACTAGCAAGTCACATCAAGCAACAAAACATTAGACACCTATAAAAAGGGATTATACACCATCATCAAATGGGATTGAACCCAGGAATGCAAGGTTGGTTCAACATACAATGATTAATGTAATATACACCATCACCAAATGGGATTGAACCCAGGAATGCAAGGTTGGTTCAACATACAACGATTAATGTAATATACTGTAATAATAACGGGGAACATATATGACCATCTCAACAAACACAGAAAAGCATCTGACAAAATAAAACACCCTTTCATGATTTAAAACAACAACAACAACAACAACACTTGGCCAGGCCTGGTGGCTCATGCCTGTAATGCCAGCACTTTGGGAGACTGAGGTGGATGGATCATTTGAGGCCAGAAGTTCAAGACCAGCCTGGCCAACATGGAGAAACTTGTCTCTACTGAAAATACAAAAATTAGCCAGGTATGGTGCTGCATGTCTGTAATCTCAGCTACTCAGGAGGCTGAGGCACAAGAATCACTTGAACCCAGGAGGGAGAGTTTGCAGCGAGCCAAAATTGCACCAGTGCACTCCAGCCTGAGCGACAGAGCAAGACACTGTCTCAAAACAAAACAAAACAAAACAAAAAACACGTAACAAACTGGGAATAGAAGGGACCTTCTCAACCTGGCAAAGAGCATCTCTAAAGGTCCCTCAGTGAGCTGGGCATGGTGGTACATACCTGCAGTCCCAGCTATTTGGGAGGCTGAGGCAGGAGGATCACCTAAGCCCAGGTGCTCAAGACCAGCCTAGGCAATAGAGTGAGACTTTGTCTCTAAATAAACAAGTAAATACATACATATTACAAATCCCACAGCTAACATCATACTTCATAGTGAAGGACTAAAAGTCCTCCTCCTAAGACTGGTCACAAAACAAGATTGTCCACTCTTAACATTTCTGTTGAACATTGTGCTTGAGGTTCTAACTGAGGCAATGAAGCATGAAAAAGAAATAAAAGCATCTGGAACGGAAGGGAAGAAATAAAACTGTCTCTACTCACAGATGAACATGATTTTGTGGCCACAAATCAAGGAAGCCAAAGACTGCCAACAGCCACCATGAGCTACAAGAGGCGAAGAAGGATTCCCTACTTCCTCCCTGTCGCCAGAGCCTCCAGAAGGAACACAGCCCTACTGACATCTGAATGTTAGATTTCTGACCCCTAGAACAGTGAAAGGATACATGTCTGTTATCTTAAACCAAGACGTTTGTGATAATTTGTTATGGCAGCCTCAGGAGATTAATACAATAGTCAAACTGCTGGAAACTTTCAAGCAATTAAAAGGTGGGTGGGCGGGGGGACATTATCTTCACAGAATCAACAGTAAGACTGATAGCTGATCATCCAACACAGAGCAATTACACTGAGTAGTTACGTTGCTGAAATTATGAATGGGTTTCCACAGCTTCCCATAACAGATTCAAAAATGCTCTGAAAAGTATGTTCAAAACAGAAAATAGCTACAGTGATGGCAGTTTCACCTGCTATAGGCTAAAAATTGTGTCCCCCCACGCCCAGAAAATTTATATGTTCAAGTCTTAAACCCTAGTACCTCAGAACGGGATTGCATTTGGAGACAGGTCCCTTAGGGAGATCATTAAAGTAAAATGAGGTCATATGAGTGGGATCTTATCTGATGACTGGTGTCCCTATAACGAGAGGACACTGGCCTGGAGCAGTGGCTCACACCTGTAATTCTAGCACTTTGGGAGGCCAAGATGGGTGGATCACCTGAGGTCAGGAGTTTGAGAGCAGCCTGGCCAACATGGAGAAACCCCATCTCTACTAAAAATACAAAAATTAGGTGGCGTGATGGCTGATGCCTGTAATCCCAGCTGCCAGGGAGGCTGAGGCAGAAGAATCGCTTGAACCCGGGAGGTAGAGGTTGCAGTGAGCCGAGATCGCACCACTGCGCTCCAGCCTGGGCAACAGAGCAAGACTCCATTTCGGGGAGAAAAAAAAAAAAAGAAGAAGAAGAAAGGAGAGAAGTGATCACAGAAACAGGTATCCACGGTGGACAGCAGCTCCCTAAGCAGACAGGATTGGCGCCCCGGCAGGAGCAGCCCACACAAGAAAAGCATGGTGGTGGGAAAACATCCAACAAATGTGACAGCTGCCCCGAAGCCTCAGGCAGACAAAGGGGAGGGGTGGAGCCAGGCCTAGAAGGGACCGTGGGCCCCCCCCCCCCAGGGGCCTGGACTCACCCGGGACACAGGGGGAAACGTCTGCAGAGTTTTGAGGCGGTACAGCACGTGGTTGGATCAATGAACAAAAAACTTCCTTCAAACACCAACATGACAAATGTTAGTTTGGAAAGGGACTATTTTGAGAGGTTGGGATGTTACCAAAGAAAGCCTCGCTTTGTCAGCTCGATGCTTCCCCTTCAGTGTCGTGGCTGTCAAACCAGCCCAGAATTAGCTCCTAACGGCCTTCCGCGAGCTCTGGCATCTTCATTTGCATGGCGCACACTCCGAAAGGTGCGAAATTCTTCTTCTTAAGAGAGATCAAAGAAACAAACCTATACACTTCTAAAAAATCCGCTTTGCTTTTAAAACAAATTTCAAAGAACTAAATTCTAACTCTTAAACACACAATTTTAAAAAGCCGAAGTCCTGTTTGGATATTAATAGTAGTAATTAAAGATACCACTGGCTGGGCGCAGTGGCTCACGCCTGTAATCCCTGCACTTTGGGAGACCGAGGCGGGCAGATCACGAGGTCAAGAGATCGAGACCATCCTGGCCAACATGGTGAAACCCCGTCTCTACTGAAAATACAAACATTAGCTGGGCATGGTGGCACGCACCTGCAGCCCCAGCTACTCAGGAGGCTGAGACAGGATTATCGCTTGAACCTGGGAGATGGAGGCTGCAGTGAGCCAAGATAGGGCCACTGCACTCCAGTCTGGCAACAGACTGAGACTCTGTCACAAAAAAAAAAAAAAAAAAAAAAAAAAACCGGCTACCATCAACTGAGCCATCTACTGTGTGCCAGGCACTTTAGATGTGTTCATAAAATCACCACCACAGAACAGCTGCGTATGTTATGCGTCTACCCCATGCCAGGCCCTATGATGAGCCCAGATCACCCACTGCCTCATGAACTCTCCCAATATCAGCTCCCTTTTATAGATGAGAAAACTGAGGCTCAGAGAGCAGGCAGAACACGCCCAAGGCCACATGGCTGGGAAGAGCAGAGCCAGGATGCAAACTGGAGAGGTCCCTCAGGACCTGCAAGCCTAGGCAGAATCCCAGCTGCAATGCCTTATTCAATCCTCATGACAGCTCTCCAAAGTAAGTGTGTGGCCCCATTTTTTAGGTGAAGACACTGAGGCACAGGGGAGGAATGACCTTCTCAGGGCTGCCCAGCAGGCACATGGCCAGGCAGGACTGGGAGGGGGTCTGCCCATTCCTTTCCCCTGGCCCCTGTCTCATTCAGAAATTAAACTAGCCCAGGTCCATGGACATGGCTGCATCATGGCTCCGTCTGAAACCCAAATAAACCCTGCAACGGGGGAGGCTCCAAAAGCCACAGAGAACACTGAGTGGGAGGGAGGTCGCTGACACCTGAGCAGAATGGGGCTGGTCCCACTGAGGCAGGTGGTGGGTTACGTCCTGCATACCTCCTCCCCAGAGTGTGTGCTGGTGCCCCTGGCTAAACAAACCACCGCCACCCAGCTGGGCCCACCCATTCTGCTGCCTCATCCCTCCAGCTGCCTCCACTGTCTTTCTGCTTCTAGAATGCACCTCGCTCAAGAGAGACAGAAATAATGAAGGGTTTACGCTGCACCTGCCCAGAGCTTGCACTTCACCTGCATTTTCTTACTCAGGTCTCACGAAGGCCCTGTGAGAAATATCCCATTACGTCCCCACTTTCCAAATGATAAAACTGAAGTCCAGGGAGGCTAAGTTACCTGCTGGAGGTCACACATCGAGGAAGCAAGGTGGCCCAGCTCTGGTTTCAGTTCAGAGTCTGAGCTCTCAACCATGTCCCGCCGAGGCATGTGTGTGGCCCTCAGTGCCCAACTTTCCCCCTCACTGGGTGGCAGATGGAAGAGTTCCAGGGTGCGGGGATGGGGCCGAGCAGGGGACCGAGGCAGGCAGAGGCCTAGCGTATCCACAGTCAGCCAGGGCACACACAGTGGCCACATCTGGAACTCAGGGGCCATGGGATAAGGGGAAGAGTGCATTCCTTGGCTTAGCCAATAACAACCCTTAGAGCCTACTGGGGGGTTGGCACTGTCCGTGGTGCTGAAAATATGGCGGCACACCCAACTATCCAGATCCCTGCCCTGGAGACCTGCATGACCTCCAGAAACAAAAGGTCTCCTTAGGTATTAAAAAAATAAAAAACTGATGGCTGGGCGCGGTGGCTCATGCCTGTAATCCCAGCGCTTTGGGAGGCTGAGGCAGATGGATCACTTTAGGTGAGGAGTTCAAGACCAGCCTGACCAACATGGTGAAAGCCTGTCTCTACTAAAAACACAAAAATTAGCCCGGTGTGGTGGTGGGTGCCTGTAATCCCAGCTACTTGGAAGGCTGAGGCAGGAGAATCACTTGAACCCGGGAGGCAGAAGTTGTAGTGAGCCAAGATCGTGCCATTGCACTCCAGCCTGGGCGACAGAGTGTGAGACCCTGTCTCAAAAAAAAAAAAAAAATCAAAGTGTGGTCCCCAAAAGAGTCCTCAGAAGAACAGAAGGGGCACTGCCTGAGAGTTCATTAGAAATGCAGAATGCCGGGCCAGGAACAGTGGCTCACGCCTGTAATCCCAGCACTTTGGGAGGCTGAGGCAGGCAGATCACGAGGTCAAAAGATCGAGACCATCCTTGCCAACATGGTGAAATCCCGTCTCATTAGCTTGGCATGGTGGTGGGCTCCTGTAATCCCAGCTACTTGGGAGACTGAGGCAGGAGAATCGCTTGAACCCAGAAGGTGGAGGTTGCAGTGAGCCAAGATCGCGAACACTGCACTCCAGCCTGGCGACAGAATGAGACTCCTTCTCAAAAAAAAGAAAGAAAGAAAGAAAGAAAGAAAGAAAGAAAGAAAGAAAGCAATGCGGAATGTCATGCCTTCCAGAGACCTGCATAACCTGCACTTGAACACTGAAGTCTGAGATAGGCCAGTTGTGAGGATGAACGAGTGACCAGGAGGGGACACTGCGTGCATGAACAGCGACAGCACCTGCTGGTTTCACTCTCTCTGAGCGGCGATCACATTCTCGAAACATCTAGTCCTGGGCTTCTGACAACATCTATGCTGAGTGCAGGTGCAGGAGGTGGGCAGGGGCAGGTTGTATAGACAGGGAAATGGTGGAAACTACCAGACATTTCATAAGTTTATGTGCACCCGGGGACAGAGTATTTTAATGCTGTGCTGGCCAGGATTTTCTGGCTTGTTGATTATTCCTGTTCTGGAATAAAATCCTGTATGAAAATGACATTTTAAAAAATCTACAGGCTTGTTTCATATCCAAACACCTCTCTCCATGTTTGTGAAAAGAGAGAAAAAATCGTATCAGTAAGAAAATCTTGCTTACACCAGTTTCTGAACTACCAACCAGCGATTTCTCCCCAAAGGGTCCACAGCCTTGAATGAGCTAGAGAGAAGCAGCACAGGAAGAGGAAGACTCACACCAGGGAGCCTGGCAGAACCCCAGACCGCACGCTTGGCATACATCATCTCTCATCCGCAGAACCACCAGCCGGGGGAGGAAGGCACTGCCATCCTCCATTGCGCAGGAAAGTCACCTGCCCTCCGTCTCACACCTGGGAGGCAGGTAAGCGGCATGTTAAGCCTAGATGGTCCAACTTGGTCCCAGCCTACCACTCCCCTCTGTTCTGTCTCTATTGTGTCATGGTGTTTTCTTGTTCATGTGGCTCTCAAGTGGAAGTCTTGCTCAATTTGCTGCCCTTGGTATCTCTGGAGTCTAGCACAGGGTGCAGGACAACGCAAGGGGGCAACCAATGTTTGTTGAGTGAATGAATGACTGCAAACCAAAGGCAAGTAGCAGCTTCATCCCTGAGCCCTTGGTTAGCGTCACCCCTTGAGCTGGAAGGCCTAGGCTCACACTTCATGTGTCCAAGCACTGCCCAAATGCCCAGGCCACCTTACTTGCCACCTCCTGCATGAAGCCCCTCAACGCTTCCCTACTGGGTCTTATCCCCAATCTGGGCTCTGCTTCTTCCACTCACTCGCTCAGACTCTCCATGGAATTCCAGCCACGTCTTCATTGCCAGTCCTCACATGTGCCGTCAACACCCCCAACTCAGAGCTGCTGCCTCTGTCCAGACATAGGCATGGCTAGCTGCCTCCACTGAGGTCTTCATGCAAATGTCACCTCTGCAGAGGGTCCCACCTTTCCCCATCCCTTCACATCCCCTTAGCCTGAACACCACCCATCGTATGACAGCTGTTTATCTTCTCCCCTGACTCACAAAAGCAGGAACTAGTTTTGTTCACTGCTGCATCCTGAGCGCCTAGAATTATGCCCAGTGCAGAAAAAGTGCTCAGGAAACACTTGTTGAGTAAACAATCAAGTGCAACCTGAAAAACAAATGCTAATAACAATGACTAGTTTGAGACGGAGTCAAAAACACGTTAAAAGTAAATACCACGCTGGGTGCGGTGGCTCACCCCTGTAATCATAGCACTTTGGGAGCCCAAGGCAGGCAGATTGCTTGAGCCCAGGAGTTCGAGACGAGCCTGGGCAACATGGCGAAACCCCATCTCTACAAAAACTAGAAAAACCATCTGGGTATCATGGTGCATGCCTGTAGTCCCACCAGCTACTCGGGGGGTTAAGGTGGAAGAATCACCTGAGCCCAGGAGGCTGAGGCTGCAGTGAGCCTTGATCACATCACTGCACTCCAGCCTGGGTGACAGAGTGAGACCTTGTCTCAAAAAAAAAAAAAAAAAAAACAGAATGTAAACACAGTGGCTCATACCTATAATTCCAGCACTTTGGGAGGCCAAGGTAGTCAGATCACCTGAGCCCAGGAGTTCAAGATCAGCCTGGGCAAAATGGTAAAACCCCACCCCTAAAAAAAGTACAAAAATTAGCAGGGATGGTGGTGCATGCCTGTAGTCCCAGCTACTCAGGGTGAGGTGGGGGACTAAGACAGGAGGACTGCTTGAGCCCAGGTGGTTGGGGCTGCAGTGAGCTATGATTGTGCCACTAAACTTCAGCCTGGGCAACAGAGTGAGATCCCGTCTGCAACAAAAAAAAAAAAGTACACACCAGAGCAAAGATATAAATAAGATGGAAGCAAGAAGGGACAGGGTAGACGTGTCCCAGGGTTCTTTGGGGAGGAATAAAGATGTTGATTAATTTTAGGCTTTTTTTTTTTTGTTTGTTTTTTGAGACAGAGTTTCGCTCTTGTTACCCGGGCTGGAGTGCAATGGCGCGATCTCGGCTCACCGCAACCTCCGCCTCCTGGGTTCAAGCAATTCTCCTGCCTCAGCCTCCCGAGTAGCTGGGACTACAGGTGCGTGCCACCACGCCCAGCTAATTTTTGTATTTTTTAGTAGAGACAGGGTTTCACCACGTTGACCAGGATGGTCTCGATCTCTTGACCTCGTGATCCACCCGCCTCAGCCTCCCAAAGTGCTGGGATTACAGGCATGAGCCACCACGCCTGGCCAATTTTAGGCTTTATTAAGTCAGGTATGCACATTAAAAATTTATGAGTAACTACTAAATATACTTAAAAACAATATAGAATTTCCAAACCAGTAGAGGCAAAAAAAAGAAACTTCAATCAATCCAAAAGAAGGCGGAGGTGGCGGGGGATAGAAAGCACAAAATGAATGATGGAAATGGGCATGTTTTATACACCAGGAAACTAAATAAATATTCGCTGTTATTATCCAAATACAAAACACTTTACCACCCAGAGATTAGGGGGACACAGGTATAGGCCTTCAAGGTACTCCCAAAGGAATGAGATGGCTGGCAAACATGCTACAGGGGACCAATCAGAGGAGCTGGCACATCTCCCAATAATCAGGGCCAAATTACCTTCTTCACTTTGGCCCCCAGGAAGCTCAGACCCTAGTTTCCCACTTAGAGCCCACAAAGCCCTGGGTGTTGAAATTCTAGGTCCTCCATCTGAGCTACTCTAATTTTTTTTTTTTCAATCCTGGTTTTTAATTTATCATCAATATTGTACCCTATTGATGTCATTTTTATAAACTATCTCCAACCCTTTGACACAAAATGGGATATAAACAAGCAAACAAAAAAATCCAAACAAGTAACAAATTACATAAAATCAAACTATACGAGAGAAATGAATCATTCTACCTTGTTTACATTTTAAGTTTTTAATTTTAAAACGGAGATACTTAGGATGATAATCTTCAAAAAAAAAAAAAAAAAAGAAAGAAAGAAAGGGCCAGGCACAGTGTCTCATGCACTTTGGGAGGCCAAGGCGGGTGGATCACCTGAGGTCAGGAGTTCAAGACCAGCCTGGCCAACATGGTGAAACCCCGTCTCCACCAGAAATACAAAAATTAGCCAGGCATGGTGGCGGGCAGCTGTAATCCCAACTACTCAGGAGGCTGAGGCAGGAGACTCAATTGAACCTGAGAAGGGGAGGCTGCAGTGAACTGAGATCGCATTCTTTGCACTCCAGCCTGGGCAACAAGAGTGAAACTCCGTCTCAAAAAAAAAAAATAAAGAAAAAACGCCACTGTATAACATGTTTGATACACACACACACACACACACACACACACACAAAACAGTGGGTCTCATTTCACTTCCAAAGCCATTTTGTTGTAAATAGATAATTATCACTTAAGCACACCTTTCAAAGGGTTTATACATTAACATGAAAATATTGTAATTATGGCTGGCCAAAATCACTTGACTACAACTTAGAATTCTAGATTTTTCATCTTTCTTAGAAGTTAATGTTCTCCCTTTTAGCTCGTAAAACACAGCGTGGCTTGTGAGGATTTTTTTTTTTTTTTTTTTTTTTGATGAAAAACATAGAGAATTACTTTTTTAAATGAAGACCAAACCTCTGTGCACAAGCCATCCATTTCTCATCTGAGCACTGATCTCACTCTCCAGGTGGTCACTCTGTTTATCAATCGCGCTGGCCACATGACTCTGCCACCAAAATCCCTGGACACCAACCGGCCGGAGATGACAAGAGACTGCTGAGTTTAAAAATAAAATTATTTTTAAAATATTCAATCTCGAGTCTTTGCGAGAATAACAATGTGTGTCTAGAAATGTCTGAATCAGGCCGTGGCACCAGAATCCATTCTTTTTCCCCATTGGTACCAAGTGTCTGCTTTATTCCCCAGAATCCATTTTAAGTCTACATCCAGAGAGAATTCTTGTTAGCTCTTAAAAAAAAAAAAAAAAAAAAGTTGGTTGCATTGTTTTTTTTTATTGAAGTAATCACATCACAAAATTTGTCTTTCTTTTCTCATCCCTTTAACAAATATTTGTTAAACTCCCACCTCGTGCCAGGCTGCCAGGCCCTAAGGATACCAGGTCACCCATCCCCCTTGCCCCTAATCCCATACCCCACCAGCATATCCTGTTGATTCGGCTTCCAAACCACAGCCAAGCCCCAACTGCGCTCTCCCTCGGCCACCTCCAGGTCCAGTCTGAGCTACCCCGGCCTCTTGCAGACAACTGCACCAACCTCTCCTGGTGCCCTGGCACCCTCTCCTGCCCGCCACAGTCAGGCTCCACCCAGAAGCCAGGAGGGTCCTTCAGAACCCCGAATCAGACCTTGTCCTCCCCTGCCTAAGCCCCTCAGGACCTCTAGAATAAAATCCATGCCCTGGTCCCAGCCAGTCAGCAGAGACAGACCTCCTTCTCCAGACTGTGCCTCAGGCTCACTGGGATCAGGCCCGCAGACCTCCACCATGCACCAGGAATTCACAGCTAGGTCCTTCTCAGTGCATGATGCCCCCCGCTCACTGGGGGGTTCTTCCCCAATCATCTTTTCCATCTTTTTTTTTTTTTTTTTTTTGAGATGGAGTTTCACTCTTGTCCAGGCTGCACTGCAATGCCATGATCTCGGCTGACTGCAACCTCCACCTCCTGGGTTCAAGCGATTCTCCTGCCTCAGCCTCCCGAGTTACTGGATTACAGGCATGCACCACCACGCCCGGCTAATTTTGTATTTTTAATAGAGACGGGGTTTCTTAATGTTGCTAAGGCTGGTCTCGAACTCCTGACCTCAGGAGAAGAACTTCCTGTCTCAGCCTCTCAAAGTGCTGGGATTACAGGTGTGAGCCACCACACCTTCCCCAGCCATCTTATGTCAAGGAGCCTCCCATCCTTGCGTTGATCCAGCCCACCCCATGCATTGATCCACCTGTGGTTGCATCCAGCCTCAGGCCACCTGGGCAGGGACACTTCTGTGCCACTCATTGCTGAATCTCCAGCACCAAACCAGTGAACGCAATAGCCCCTCAGGCTGTGCTGACTGAGATTGGCATAGACCCCTGCTTTGGCCCCCAGCAGTCACAGCCCTGCAGGAGAGGCGGGAGCTCTAGTAACCCACGCTGGGAAGCACATGAACCGCCAGGGCCCTAAGTGCCAGGAGGGGCTCAGTTCACACAGGGTGCACACGCGGTCTCATCGGATTGAGGTGGACACTCCATGGGGAAGAAGGGAGGCCAGCTGGCTGGTGAGGACAGAGCCAGAAATGACTAGCATGCAGGGTCCTGACCTCAAGTGCTCATTGCCCGGCCCGGGGGAGAGCCTGCAAGTCCCAACAGAGCCAGCGTGAGGCCTGATGGAGCTGCAAGCACTGGCACCCCATTCCCAGGAAGACTCCAGCCCCACCCAACGGCACCCTGCACGAGTGAAGCGGAACGCCTCCACCTCCCAGAGGCCGGAGCAGCCCCGCACAGGGGCGGGCGCCCAGGTACCAGCTCTAGGTCCTGATCTATAACGGGGGATGCCCACCCAGCACGCTCTGCAGCAGTCAGAAGGGGCACCCACTGGGCAGGATCTTGCAGTGCTCAAGTCCAGAAAGGGAGGAAGAGTGAGGTGCACCCAGGCAGGAGCCCGGGCGAGCAAGAGGGAGGGAGTTTGGGCATGCTAGTCCTTGGGTGGAGAGGTGGGAAGAAGGGAAGGGAAAAATAAAGAAATGAGACAAAAGCAGGAACTCATACAAGCTGCCAGGACAGAGTCATGAACTCTGAGATGTGGATCGTCCCCATCCACATCCAAGGTCTGTCTCCTCCCCACCAAGAAGAAGAGAGGAGGCCAGAGAGCAGCCGGGAGGGAACAAACTTTGAGGCGTGCATGGAGGGAGTCAACCGCCAGCTTGCACCAGAAAGTACCTGTTTCCCACAAATGATCCTAATTCCTGTGCCTGTGAGTTCCCTCCTGCTCCTGCAAGGTGACAGCAAGGACCCACCTGCTCCTTTCTGAAGCCCCCAAACTCCACTTGGAGCCTGGGACAGAGAAGGTCCCCATCCCGCCGCACAGGCACCCTGGGATTACATCACAAAGAGACGAAGCCATTGTGTGTGGCCCATTTCCAGGCAAAACCCCCACAGCCTCAGGCCTTCCACGCAGTGGCAAATGAGGCAAGAACCAAAGAAACTGCCTTGACATGATTCTCCATTTCCCTTTCTCTCCCTTCCTCCCTCGAGGATTTTAATTAAGGGTTTACTTGCAAAAGACCTAACTTCATTTCACTAAATCCTGGGACCCCTTTTATATTGTCTCCTATACCATGTTATGCTAGGGCGCCACTACAAAGTTAATTATAACTCCTAAATACTCCATTGCCAGGCCCTCATCTTCCTCCCCTGCCTGCGTCTGCTAAGGGTAGTGCCACTTAATGAACAGGCACATCGTGTGCTTCACAGATCCCTCCATTCTTTATTCCACCATCACCACTTGGCACCTCAGTGCCAGGCTGGGCTGGGCTCTGAGGACCCATGCTGACCAGGGTATGGTCTCAGCCCTGGAGGGGCTCACAGAAGCTGCAGGAGGAAGGGGTTCCAGGAAGCTGGCACACAGGGCACCCACAGCAGCTCAGCAGGTGACACAGTGGGCAGAGGGGACACTGGGCAGGACAGATGACAGCAGTGTCAGAATCACAATAGATGACTGCAGACATCAGTCTCAAAGAGAAAGGAGAGGGGACAGACACAGGAGCCCTGACTGAGAGGGTCCCAAACGCCACAGTGGAGTGCTTCATCTTACTACGTAGCCTAAGGAGATGGGTCAGAGGTTTAGGAGTTCAGTTTGGGATAGAACTACTCTAAAACCCTGGCAGACACCCAGAAGGAGGTGTTTTGTAAGAAGACCAGATGATGTAGTGACTGGATCCGAGAGAGGAGGCATTCTGCAGGTGCCGGTGGTGTGAGAGCTGAGGGGTCTGAGTGTTTAGTTATCACTTGGAAAGAAGGTAGCTGAAAGGCCTAAGGATGGACCCTAGGAGGAGCACCCTTTGGTGGGCAGAAGGGGAATGAGGAACAAAAGGAGGAGCTGGAGAAGGGTCCCAGAGAGGGAGGCCACGTGGAGGCTGGGGCAGAACCCATGTTAGACGAGACTGCATCCAGCATCAGGCACCGCAGAGCCGAGGGGAGGAGAGGCCGACCAATGCAAAGCCACTGTGTCCTCTGGGCAGTCACTCCCAAGGGCGGGGCAGGGTCCTCAGGCTGTGGGGGCTGGAATGGGGGCAGTGAGGGCTTCGGAGGCTGCAGGCTTTCTGTGCCCGGGGGGGGGAGGCTTGCCTGGCACCTGCCAGTCACAGAGAGAGAACCTTCTGGCATCATGCAAATCCCAGCTCAGGAACTGACAGTTCTTGCACACATAGCTGTCACTCAGAGATGGCAGCAGAATTTGGACCCCGCATTCTTGCCTTGGGAAAGATTCGGGTAGTGTTAGGGCCTAGGGGTCAGAGGCTGCCACCACAGGGCATCCTGGGAAGAGGGTGCTTCTCAGTGCTCAGGCTCCCCTCCTGCCCTCAGCACCCTGGCCTCCAGGGGAACCTGCATGCCCACCTGGAATACCTGGCACATTTCATCAGGTCCAGAGCACCTGTAGCCCCAGCTTCTAGCTTCTTCCTTGAGACTCCAACTCAACCTACGCTCCCTGAGTGTTCCCAGATGGCTTCCCAAGTCCTGTGTGACAACAGCGATGGCTCATACTGGTCTGCATCACAGCACTGCCCTCCTTAAAGCCCCCATTTACTGGAGGCCCACTCAGAGGCATTCAGGCATACCCTGCCCTGCTGGTGTCACCGTGGCCAGCTCACAGACAGGGCTGTGTCAGCGGGGTCAGCATGCCACCCATGGCTGCACATTCCTCTCTGTCCAGGGCTTCTCTGGCTGGCGCTGGGCATGAAACCTTGACCCTGCTCTCCAGAGGCTTATGATGAAGGTGGGAGACACCCCCGCCCCCACCGCAAGGTGAGAGTCACCACCAGAGCCTAGACTGGGAGCTCTGGGTGTATAGAGGCGGAGGGAACAGCTCTGCCCTGGATATAGAACAGCACCCAGCACATACTAAATGCTCAGTAAACTTGAGCTTTATAGAAAAACACCCCTAGCCAAATGCACAGAATAGGTGCACAGTCCATCTCTCAGCCATGATCACCAAACCCTGGGGACCTGACCCACTAGCCAACCAAGGTGTCTCGCTTTGTGCAGTGGGTGAGTTCCCAAAATACCAGCTGCAAATGGGCTTCTGTTCACGCTGTCACTCACAGGGAAATGCTCCTCCATCCTCAGTCTGAAGCCCATTCCTCCTTGAGTGGGGCAGGAGAGGCTTCATGAGAGCCAGCTCTGGAGGGGTGAGTGGAGCGTGGGTCCAGGACCAGGGAAGAGAGTTTGTTCTACGAGTGACGAGTCCAGCTGGCCAGTGTGGCTGGAGGGAAATGGTGCTGCTGGTGTTTTAGCTGATGAGTCTGTTTTGTGTGGGGCAAGAGTCAGGGAGTGGCAAGTTGTTTACAATGACATAACTGTTTCACAAGGACAGGGCTTCCTGTGGTGCCCGGACTGCGTGAAGCGCTGCATAAGAATATTATTCATCAATCCTCCCCACCTCCCTAGGGCAAAAAAAATACCCCCCTCCCCCCCGTTTTACAGGTGAGGCACAGAGAGGTTGAGAGACTGGACTGAGGTCACACAGCAAAGAAGCAGAGGAAGCCTCCTCCGGCTGCCCCCCTTCCTGCACTGGCACCGCTGACGGATCCATTCTGGCTGGGAGCTCCCTGCTGCTGGTGAGGAGCAAGGAACCACCTGCACATTCTTTGCCATTTTCAGCAGGTTTTGCTTTTGCATTCACTCTTTGTAGCTGGAGAACATGTCCCTATCAATTTTTTAGCTGCTTACTCGACATTTACAAATCAAGCTGCCGATTCTATTGCACAAATACATTTGGGATATGAATGGCCAAGGGGAAAGAGGGGCTGCTCGGAGGGACTCTGTCATCCCAATCCGCCCCCTTCCAATGAATGCACACCCAGACAGAAGCCTGCAAACGGGCAACGCACGGACACCAGTCGTAGCCAAGCAGAGAGCGATGCACCTGACAGCAATTTAGAGTCCACGGGAATTTAGCCATGCAGAGCCGGGTTATGTGTCTTGTCTTGTCTTACACGGTGGGTCTTTACCAATTTTTAAAATCTCCTCCTGTCTGTCTGGAAGTGGCTCCCAGAATATTATTTTAAATGCTCTCCATGGGATCAATGAACAGGGAAGAGGCAGGTTGTGAATTTCAAATCTATAACTTTCTCATCCAGGAGAAGGGGCTGAGCCAGTGGGTGGGCAAGGGCGCAAGGTGGTGAGGTGGGTGTGCGAAGGTCTCCCGCCCTGTCGGCTGGGGAAGGGGCTCACGGAGACCCCTGAGTGGCTGGATGACGCCAGGACTGACCCCAGGCCCAGCGCTGTCCCACCCCCTCCTGGGATACACTTGCTACCAGACACCCAGGGGCATTGCCTTTATTTGAGATTACCAGAAAAACACACACACACCCATAGAAAATCAGACACAGGGAAAGAGAGAGACAACCCTAAAGAAGCAGCTAAAACCCCATGGCCCCACTACCCAGACACTGACTCTGGAACATTCTGGAGTTCCGGCCCTCACCGTGTACACTCTGGCTCTACGATCCACCACAGCCTTTGAAAAAGTTTTCTAGGCCAGGCGCGATGGCTCACGCCTGTAATCCCTGCACTTTGGGAGGCCGAGGCAGGAGGATTACGAGGTCAAGAGTTTGAGACCAGCCTGGCCAATATGGTGAAACCCCGTCTCTAATAAAAATACAAAAATTAGCTGGGCATGGTGACACGTGCCTGTAATCCCAGCTACTCTAGAGACTGAAGCAGAAGAATCGCTTGAACCCGGGAAGCAGAGGCTGCAGTGAGCCGAGATCTCGCCATTGCACTCCAGCCTGGGCAACAGAGTAAGACTCAGTCTCAAAAAAAAAAACAGAAGAAAAAGAAAAGAAAAGGCTTTCTGAAGGTTATCTTCCCATAAAGGCCTTCCCAAAGCACTCCTCGCCCTTAGGATCAGCCCCACACTCCTGTCCCTGGCCCAGGAGTGGACCCGTGTGGACCAGCACCTGTCCCACGGCCCTGCCTCTCCCACTTCCCAACGCTCCCAGTGCTCTCTGCTCCCACCCCAGGACCCCTGCAGCCGCCGCGTCCTCTGCCTGGAACGGGTCCTGCCCAGATCTGCACATGGCTGCCTCACTCTCACCCTCAGGCCTGGCCCAACATGCCCTCCTCAGGGAGGCCTTCCGTGCTCACCCAGTTGAATGGCCGTCACCACACGTCCCCAGGTGGGTCCCCGACAGACCTCATACCTCTTTCCAGTGAACAGCTCCCCTAGCACCCTCATATCTACAGAGCCGCAGTGCTGCCGCAGCAGGCTGAGCAGTAGACACCGATTCACGGGGGCAATCATAACATGTACACAGCACTTCACCGTTTTCAAAGCTTGATTCTTTCCTCCATGCCAACAGAGCCTCGACCTTTCAACAGGCGCGAGGCAGGCAGCCTCACCGCCCCCATTTAAAATGAAGCCCAGAGGGGTCGGTAGCTGCTGCGGTCACCCGGGCAGGAAGCAGATCCAGGATGTCCGACTCCAGACAGCACCGTCCACACCCTTACTTCCGGTTAGGGAGGTTTCACCCGTACCTCCGGTTAGGGAGGTTTCACCCGTACTTCCGGTTAGGGAGGTTTCACCCTTACTTCCGGTTAGGAGAGGCAGGACAGAGCTACACCAGGAGTCAGCGCTGGGTCCCACCACCTGGGTGTGAATTCCAGTTCTGCCATTTACAAGGTATGTGACTTTGAGCAAGTGACTTCACTTCTCTGGGCCTTGGTTTTCTCCTCTGTAAAATGGGAATGATAATACTTCCTGTCTCATTCCATTGTCAGGAGGATTAAATGAGTTACTAATACACACAAATGGTATATAACAGCACCCAGCACATACTACATGCTCAGTAAACTTGAGCTTTAAAGAAAAATGTCCCTGGCCAAATGCACAGAATAGGTGCACAGTCCATCTCTCAGTCATGATCACCAAACTCTGGAGACCTGATCCACTAGCCAACCAAGGTGTCTCACTTTGTGCAGTGGATGAGTTCCCAAAATACCAGCTGCAAATGGGCTTCTGTTCACGCAGTCACTCACAGGCAAATGCTCCTCCTTCCTCAGTCTGAAGCCCATTCCTCCTTTCGTGGGGGCCCTGACAGCTGCAAACACTTCAAGGCAGCAGAGGGGTGAGGCCTGGGGCAAAGAACCTTTTGTAAAAGGCAGACCCCTTTACAAGTTGTAAGTTCACACTTTCCACACATAGTAACCTGGGCAAATAAAAATCAGCCAAACTACAAGTGTGAATTATCCAGAAGATCTCCTCCCAAACGCCCATGGGAGGCATTTATTGTTCTATTAGAGGCAGGTAGAGAGGGCCGGCTGCATTAGCTCACGCCTGTAATCCCAGCATTTTGGGAGGCTGAGGCTGGTGGATCACTTGCGGTCAGGAGTTCAAGACCAGCCTGGCCAACTGATGAAACCCCGTCTACTAAAAATACAAAAGTTAGCCAGGCTTCATGGCGCATGCCTGTAATCCCAGCTACTTGAGAGGCTGAGGCAGGAGAATCACTTGAACACGGGAGGCAGAGGTTGTGGTGAGCCAAGATCACACCACTACACTCCAGCCTGGGCAACAGAGGGAGACTCAGTCTCAAAAAAAAAAAAAAAAAGACAGGTAAAGAGAGCTTTCTAAAAGGCCCATTTCCATGGGCTGGCCCTCCCAAGCTAAAACACTTCCCTGCACCCCACCCCCACCCCACCACTGCCACCTACGGAGTCGCAGTCATACCCATCCCCTTTCTAGCCCCAGCACCCTCCAAACCCCCCTGCCTCAGCCACAGCACGCCATTCCTACTTGCAAGTGCCCCCCAGCACACCGTGGCCCCAGCCATCCCTCACGTGAAATTCCTCTCTTCCCTGCACAGCCTCCAACCCCTCTATTGAGGCCCAGGCCCCAAGTCAGCTACTCCAGGAAGCCTTCCCCCGACCCGCAGCTAGCCACCATCAGCCCCTGCATGCTGATCCCACAGCCTTTGGTGCCCACACCCACCACACATGCAATTATCTGCTTAATTCCCTCACTCCACACTGACACGGGCACCTAGAAGTCCAGGCTATGTGTGAGAGACGGTCCTCACCCTTCAGAATCTCCATTCTCCTCTGTCAAACAAGGATGCAAAGGGTACCCACCTCAAATAGCTGTTCCCAAACTGAACAAGGCAGAGGTGATGAGAGCCTGCCACTCAGTGCCTGGCACACAGTGGGGGCTTGGCCCAGGGCAACTCCAGCCTCTCTGCCTTGGAAACGGCCTGTTGACACAACCAAGCGGAGCCTCCTGTCTTTTGAAACCCACGGCAGATGGGACAAGCAGCATCCCTCGGGGAAGGATCCCCTCCTGCAAGGCAGCCCAGACCTGACGCCAGTGTGGGCAAGGTGAGAATCACAGAGCAGGCCTGCAGAAGCCCTCTCCCCCGGCCTGCACTTCCTTCAGCCCAAACAGGGCCTTTGATTAGAATTTCCCGTTTGAAAAATCAATATTTAAAGCCCTCCGCCTGCCAAACAGAAGGGAAGGCCTTGCTTGTAAATATTTGTCTCGCCTGGCAGAGTCGGGCCCCTGGCTCGCCGCAGCCGCCCTGCCTCGCTCCTGGCCCTCTGCTCGTGCAGTCCCAGCCAACTGCACAACAGGACGGCCCTGGGGAGGCGGAAGGGACCGTCTGGCAGCCACGTGGGGCTTTGCAGGAAGGTGAGCGGCCCCGCACCCACGCCCCCACGGCAGCAGCCCTGGGTGCTGGGCTACACAGGGACCATCCATCTGTCTTCCCAGGGTGGGGACAGAGACGCCTCACTGTGAGGTTTCTCTGGATTCCAAGGCAAGCGAGTTCTCCCAGGAGGTCCCCCAGGTTTATTTCTTATTTTGGAAAAAAAGCACAAAGACAAAACCCAGGGGCTGTGCTTATAAATGACTGCCCGCCATGGCGCCACTGCATGGGAAAGGGCTCTGCTGCTGAGACCAGCAGCTGCCCACCTCTGGTCCCTGGAGAAACCATCTCCGTGGTAGTGGGTGACTGAGCTAGGACGCACCAGCTGAGCACCCACCCTGGCACCACTGTTCTCAGTGTCATTCATTCATTCGCCAGCTCAGCCATTCATTCATTCATTCATTCATTCATCAATTTTTTTTTTTTGGGAGACAGTCTCTCTCTGTCACCAGGCTGGAGTGCAGTGATATGATCTCAGCTCACTGCAACCTCCACCTCTCAGGTCAAGCGATTCTCCTGCTTCAGCCTCCCAAGTAGCTGGGATTACAGGTGTCCGCCACCACGTCCAGCTAATTTTTTGTATTTTTAGTAGAGACAAGGTTTCACCATGTTGGCCAGGCTGGTCTCAAACTCCTGACCTCAGGTGATCCACCCGCCTTGGCTTCCCTAAGTGTTGGGATTACAGGTGTGAGCCACTGCACCCGGCCTCATTCACCAATTCCTCCTTCCTCAGTGTGAAGCCCCTTCCTCCTTGAGTGGGGGCCCTGACACCTGCAAACACTTTGAGGCAGCAGAGGGGCGAGGCCTGGGGCAAAGAACCCTGTGTAAAAGGAAGACCCCTTTACAAGGTGTGAGTTCACACTTTCCACCCATAGTAACCCAGGGAAATAAAAGCCAGCCAAACTACAAATATTAATTATCCAGAAGGTGTCCTCCCAAACACCCCTACCTTTGCCAGGCACTAGGGCCTGGACACATAAAGGGACAGAGACATGAGCAAAGTCCCTTTGGGAGAGGGTCTTCCAGGCCAAAAATAAATCCCACAAACAAATGGATAGTCACAACCAAGGCAGGTGCTGGAGGAGGAGAGGTCCCAGGTGGATGGGAGAGAAAGGGGCATCTGGTCGCACGGGTCAGGGAGGCTGACGAGGCAGGCACGGGTGAAGCAGGGGTCTCCGGGCACAGCAGGAGGGAAAGGCAGCCAGGGAGGGTGGCAGCCTCAGGAGCTGGCAGGGGCTTCCTGCTTCCTGCTCAGCACATCCACCCGCCCAGGGCAGGAGGGACCTACCCAGCCACTCGTTGAATTTCTTCACCTCGCTCGGGAGCCCCAGCTCAGTGAAGTCCCCGGCATGGATCAGCACGTCGCCGTATGGCATCTGAATGGGGTCTGTCCTCGAGTGGGTGTCAGAGACGCAGACGAAGCGGGTATAGCCTGGAGGTTTGGGGGCATCGTGAGGCACCGGGTCCACCCTGCCGGGAGAGAAGACACTGGGAGTCAGGAGGTCATGGAGCCGCGGGCCTGCGGGTCGTGCCTCCGCAGCCCTGTCCACGGCAGCTCACAGCCCCATCAATGCCAGTCAGATCCGCCAGACCAAGGACTGGACACCCAGCCTTCCCAGCGGGCCCGCTTCTGGACTTCCCTCATCTCTAGCCAGGCAAAACCTATTTGGCCCCTGAGCCTCAGTTTCCCTGTCTGTAACATGGAAACCTCAGAGGGCTGCTGTGAAGGTTAGAGGGGGTGAGAAGCAGGTGCGGCGCGTATCTGCCCTCCGAGCTGAATTGCTGCACAGCTTCCGGCCTTTGGTTCATCGTCACCCGCAGAGGGGCCTTTTCAAGTTGTCTTGTTTTTCCCCCGACTCACCTCCCTCCCGTGAAGCCTTAGCAGCACAGAGATGTCAGACGTGTGTTTAGGTCACTCACGTCCCCTCTGCTTTAGAAGAGAAAGATGTTCTTTTCACTCCCCAAGCACCAGATTTTACCCCTTGGGGGCACTGTGGCCCCCACTGAGATCACATGGAGTAAAGGCCTACGGGCAGGTGGTGAGGGGACGACCCCCGAGGCTGGGCAGGTAGGGCGCATGCACCATCTGGGGGCTAGTGGGAGGTTCAGGAGAACATGTGAAATACAGACCCTAAAGGAAAGGTGTCCGTTTTTTAAAACTATAAGACAATGTGATCATTTCTACACCAAGGGCCTTCCAGGGCTGTGTCAGAAAACACTCCCGGAGTCACAGAAAACCAGGCTTTACACAGCCCAGGTCTGCACATCTGTGAAATGGAGCTATTCCACTGAGCAAAAATAACATTTTAAAAAGCGGCACAGGCCGGCGCAGTGTCTCACGCCTGTAATCCCAGCACTTTGGGAGGCCGAGGTGGGAGGATCACGAGGTCAGGAGTTTGTGACCAGCCTGACCAACATGGTGAAACTCCGTCTCTACTGAAAATTCAAAAATTAGCCAGGCGTGGTGCCACGTGCCTGTAATCCCAGCTACTCGGGAGACTGAGGCAGGAAAATGACTTGAACCCAGGAGGCGGAGGTTGCAGTGAACTGAGATCACACCACTGCATTCCAGCCTGGGCGACAGTGTGAGACTGTCTCAAAAAAACAAAAGCAGCAGAAATGTAGGTTTTTGTGCCTCAGGAGCCCATCGTGGTCCTCTCGTTTGACAGAGGGAGGATGCCAAGATCCAGCCGGGCTGAGCAAGCGGCCCTGGGCACCGCCAGTGCAGAAACGTGGACGTGGACTAAGCCCCCGGATCCCCGGCTCCCCATCCAGTACTGTCTCCACTACATGTTGCCTCCCCAGTTGAATGGTTTTACCAGGCTCGAAACTCTTAAAAACAACGCAATGACATTTCAACAAGCAGCTCTCTCCAAATGAGTATGCCGCTCGAGGAGTTGTGTTTAAATCTAATTATGCGGCAAACCAAAAGCGGTGCCATATCAGTTACATAAATACTTTTAAAGACATCTTTCTAATTATCCTTTTTTTTTCAGACAATATACTTCGAAGAAATTTAATTAACACCTTACGAGAGACGTGGGTTCGGCATGCTAATGTGAGGGGCGCACTAGCGCGTTCCACGAGCCGCAGCCGTAGCCGCAGGCGCAGCCCCGGCCTCTCCCCACCTCGACGGATGCATCCGCAGGAACGTGCACCCAGGGCCCCTTCCTGGGGGTTGTTCAGCCAAGGGAGAATCCCAGCAAGTCAGAGCTGGGCCGGACTGGGAGGTAAAGGAATGTGAGCCCGATGATGACCCACCAGGGAGGTGCTAGGAGCTCTTCCCCTTCTCCTCCCTTCGCTCACTTCACTGAATACAACATATCCTGAATGACGACTGTGTGCCAGCCCTGAGCTCCACGGAGGGCCACAGGGATGAACCAGGCTGACCCCTACCCACAACGAGCCCAGGGACTGATGGCAGCAGCAGACTTGGCCAGACGAGGACAATACAGCCAGCATCTTTGAAGGGGCAGCAGAGGGGACAGAGCCCAGAGAAGGCTCTAACCTGGCCTGGGGTCTCCTGGAAGCTCCCATCGGGGCAGTGTCTGAGCTGGTCTGGAAGTTGCAATCTCCCTCCCAGGAATTCCCGCCACTCCTCTGTCCTCTGGGGCCCCCAATGATCCCCTCTCCCCATGACAGAGAGCTGGTGTGACCTACACACCCTGCCAGCCCCACCACCCACAGCTGATCAGACCCAGGGCAGTCAATTGCTACTGGCCTGGCACAGGAACTCAAGTGAGCCAATCCAATTCATTCGTTCAGAGGCGCTCTCTCCTCCCATTTTCTCTCTCTTTCCGTCTCTCCTCCCATTCTCTCTCTCTTTCCCTCTCTCCTCCCATTCTCTCTCTCCTTCTCTTCTCTTCTCTCTCCTTCCCTCTCCTTCCTCTTTCCCCCTCTCTCCTCTGTTTCTTTCTCTTTCCCTCTCCCCCTCCTTTGTCTCTCTCCCTCTCCTTTTTTCTCTCTCCCTCTCTGTCCTCCCCTTCTCTCTTTTCTTCTCTCTCCTCCCACTCTCTCTCTCCTTGTCTTCTCTCTCCTTCCCTCTCTCTCCTCTCTCTCTCCTCCCTTTCTCTCTCTCTTTCCCTCTCTCTCTCTTCCCTCCCTCTCGGTCTGCATGTGTGTCTCTGTGTCTCTAAGGTTTCAAAGATGTCATAAGGTGACAAAGACTAAGTCAAAGACATAAAGAGAAGATGAAAAAGGGAGAGAGGGGGAGCACAATTCCGATCCCCCCCCCGGAGCTGCTGGGATCCCGACAGTCCACCCTCCCGGGAGCCCAGCCTAGCAGAGGAGCCCCGAGCAGCCCCAGCTTCCGCCCGCCACCAGCCAGCCAGGAGCAGTGCGGTTCTCAGGGCTCTGGTTGGGCTGGGCCTGCTGCTGGAGCCAGAGCTGTTTAATTAACTCTGCTCTTACTTCCCTGCACCCCGAGGCTTCTGGAGCACAGCAAAGATGCAGACCCAATCATCCCCAGAGAAAGAAATAGACTCACATTTCCTCACACAGTCCCCCAGCTGTTTGGTTTGAACAAATGCTCGACTTTGAAATAATAACAACAATGATTTCCGCGATCCCCACGTATCAACAGCTCGTTATGTGCTGGGCACATTACTGGCAGTGGCTCCATTCACTCTCATAATGACCATCTATGCAGGGTACTATGGGAAGCCCCATCTCACAGGTGAGCAAACTGAGGCTCCGAAAAGGCGGCCTTACCCATGATCTTAGCTACAGAGGCTGGTGTAGCCGAAATTTGAAGCTGGTTTTTGGTTCCAGAATTCAGACCGGGCTGGACTTTACCAGGCTTGACTTCATTTCATTCCATCAATCTATGGACGAATCTTACGGAATGCCTCTAAACACCAGGCACCTGCTTGGTATAAGGACACATCTGTGGTCAGGACACCCACAGAGGCCACCGGGGTGAAGACCCGGAAACACTGACTATGTCCACAAGTGAAGGAAAAAGCAAGAAGAGTCAAAATATGGAGAAAGAGGCTGGGCACAATCGTTCACGCCTGTAATCACCGCACTTTGGGAGCCCAAGGCAGGTGGATCACTTGAGGTCAGGAGTTCCAGACCAATCTGGCCAACGTGGTGAAACCTCATCTCTACTAAAAATACAAACATTAGCCAGGCGTGGTGGTGCGCACCTGTAGTCCCAGCTACTTGGGCAGCTGAGACAGGAGAATTGTTTGAAACTGGGGGGGCAGAAGTTACAGTGAGCTGAGATCACGCCACTGTACTCCAGCCTGGGTGATGGAGTGAGATTCTGTCAAAAAAAATGTAAATAAATAAATATATATATATAATGGGAGAGAGAGAAAGAGATAGTAGCCGAGAGGGCGTGATTTGAAGATCCAGCTATACCTGAAGCTAGACCCAAACTTGAAATTCTTAACATGGGCCAGTAGACTCCTTTTCATCCTTTATGCAACTTACATGGTGTTTCTGATACTTGCAATAACAATGAAAAGTAAGTCCTTGCCCAAGCTCCCAGCTACTAAGTTAGAGAACGGATTTGAACCCAGGACTTCACAACAGGAATCTGGGCATCTAATCTCAACACCTGGTGATTAAAAAAAAAATGCAAAATGGTTCTTCCTCAGTGACGTTCTGCAGAGTCCAGAGATAAGACATGGCAGCAAAGGCTTCTTGGAGCCAAACTCAACTTCCCAAAAGCTTCTGCCTGCTGGGGCAGCTGTGAGGCCCGACACCTGTCACCAGCTCCTCCCAGCCTACACCCATCTTCCCATGGAATTCCTGGCAGCAGGAGCAGTACAGAGAAGAGGACACAGCCTCGGGCGCCAGGCCCCAGGCTGGCACCCCAGCTCAGTGACCTCCTCCTTGCTGTGCCTCTGGACCCTACCAGGCTCCAGCCCCGCTCTGTAGGGTAGGGACGAGCCACTCCCTCTGTCATGTTGTGAGAACTTAACCGACCTTCACAGCTACAGCCCTGATGCTAACGCCCCAGCAATGCACTCTGCATCCTGTTCTGGGTTCTTTCTCTCCCATAAGCCACTGGCTCTGTGGAAGCACACTTTCTGGTCCCAAAAGCCCAGACAGGCATCAGAAGCAGAAGCTGTCACCCGCCTGTAACCCTATTCCTCCAGAAATGGGGTGCTCGGCCACCCTGGAAGGTCCAGGCAGGAACAGCTTCCAACCACTAGTCCAGCCATGTCACTGGGCATCAACCATGGTGCTTTAGTAGGAAGGGACTGATGGGGAACCTGAGGCCTGGGGAGAAGCCAAGACTGGCCGGCTCAGCATCATGTAACAACTATCCCAGCTCCTTGCCCAGTGCTCTTCTCACAAAGCACTGGATCCGAGGGGACCCTGGTCACAGGACCTTCCTGTGTCCTTTCTTCCCATCTCCTGGCTTCTGCTCTTACTGGACCTTCTTCCTAAAGTGGCCCACTCCACGGAGGCCACAGTGCAGCTGGTCCTCCACCCCCAGGGATTATGCCGCCCCCACCCCTGCCCCCACTGAAAGCCCTCCATGATCCCTGACACTCCTCCTGGGTCTTGACACCTGTCCCGTTCTCACTCCCTTCTCTCCTGCTTCCTATACGCTGTGCTAGGCATCAGGCATGCAGCCCCATGCTCAGGGAGGGGAGAGACGCTTGGGAAATCCTCCCACAGATGAATGTGTCCGCACAGACTGAACCATGTGCCACAAAGTATGTGCCACCAAGCCCAGCGCTGATCACCTAGAGCTGGAGCGGGAAGGACTTCCCTGAGGTAGTGACACCCGGGTGAGACCTGAAGGTGGAGTCAGTGCTCACAGGGCAAACAGTTAGGATCAGAGGGAACCGCACGTGCAAAGCCCTGAGGCAGGAAGAAGACTGGAATGTTCCAGAAACTGGAAGCAGCCACTGCATCTGCTGCCCAGCAGGACAGGGATGGAGAATGAGGCTTGAGAGGTAGGTGGTGCCAGGCTGTGAGTCCTGCCCGCCTGCTTGGCCCCTTGTCCCCTTCCCTGCGCTCCAGGCTGAGCTCTGTGTCTCCCGCAGGAGCCTCTCAGTGTGTGGACAGGCCAAGGGGCCACACAGCACTGGGTGGGAGTCCCAGGTCCCCACACTGACCTTCCAAAGCCTCGGCGTCCTCATCTGTAGAGAGGGGCTCCACACTGACCTGGCACAGCAGGGAGGGCGAGGAACAAGGCACAAAGGGGCTACTCCAGGCCTGGCACGCAGCTGTGCCCCCATCCCACTCTGTGGTAGCTTTAAGGACTCGGTGCAGCCTGAGGGGCTCGCAGAGTCTTTAAGCCATGACCCAAGTCACTGCCATAATACCTTTTAAAGGTCAAAGACAAGTTGCTGTGCCTGATGCCATGGCCCCAGGGACCTACGTGAGACTCTCAGGATGACCCTGCCCCCCAACACTCACTCTTGCCTTCTCACTGTCCACCAGGCCACTGGTCCACCTACCACCCAGGGCAGAAAGGCTGGGCCTGGAGGGGCCTCCTGAGACCCCCGCAGGGTTTCTCAGTTGCCAGGGCAAGGAGTCTTCAGCCTCTGGCTCATATCCCAGAGGCCCAGCTCCGGAGATTCATTACCCAAGCAAAGGCGGCCTCGTCACCAGCAGGGTCTCTGGGGGCAGCTGCATAAATCACACGACTCAATCAGAGGCCATGTTTGGACTGTCACCGTTGTTATTAAATATAAATTGTGGATTTATTAAATAAGGCCCCTCGCTCCCTCACCCCGGAGACAAAGCCCAGGGTGGCAACAAATCACACGTCGGGAAGTGGCAGCTGTCCCCACGCCTCGCTCCTGGGAAGGAGCAGCCAACTCGCCAAGGAAATCCAGTCGGCCACCTCCAGCAGCCTGCACGCTTCCGAGCCTGGCGTGTGGAGTCTGAATGAAGGGGCGACGGGAGGCAGCAGCCCCCTCATCCCTGTGCCCACACTGGCTTCACCCAGCTGTGTGCAAAGTTGTGTTTCAAAGCCGGAGCTCGGAGCTTGCTCTCCCCAGGGCACCACCCGAAGCCCAGCTGCCTCAGAGCCCCAGAGCCAGTGGGAGCCAGGAACCCTCCCCACTGCCAGAGGTGGTGGCGCAGAGCAGTCCAGGATGGGGTAGGGCTGGCCAGGTGTGAATCCTCGAGGGGCCGGCTCCAGCTCCCCAGGTAAGCTCTTTCTCCACAGCACTCACCACCGCCAGCATCACAGGCTCTCAAGACCATCTGCTAACTGCCTGCCATCCACTGGATGTAATCGCAGCACAGGCAGGGGTGCCTTTGCTTATTGCTGGGTCCCAAGCACCTCACCAGGCCTGGTGTGTGCTACCAATGCCGAACACTTGCTGCCTCCGGGCCTTCCCTACGCGGATTTAACCATTTCATCCCCAGTATTACTGTGTGCAGCATTTTTTTCACCCCTCAAGAGCCAGTTTTCACTCCTTGGAGGTGCTGTTGCATCCACTGAGAATGGGTGGACTAACCTCACGGGCAGTGAGGACCAGCTCCCCCAGCTGTGCAGAGCGCACGCATCATCCAAGGAGGGCGGTGCGGGAAGGGGCAGTTTCAGGGGAACATGTGGTCCCTCCACCTGAAGTAGCCAGCTCTAGGCTGGGGAAACTGAGGCACCCAGCAGCATGAACCACATCCAAGCAGGCAAGCTCAGAGATCGAGGTCCTAAACAGGGAGAAACCCAGAAGCTCACAGGCATCCCAAACGCGTGAATAAATGAATGACTCAACAAACGAATGAATGACCCTGGGTTGCTCAGTTAAATGGGGTGGATCATCCCCTCTCATTCAGTCATTCACTGCCCTTCCTCAGGACGCAGCCCGGTCTGCAGGGGCCTGCAGTGCCTCCTGCAAAGGGCCCCCATCCCCGACCCAGCTGGCCCTCCCTGCCTCCCTGCAGTTCTCAGAGACCCCCATCTTCCATCTTTTTTTTTCTTTTTCTTCTCTTTTTTTTTTTTTTTTTTTTTTTGAGATGGAGTTTTGCTCTGTCACCCAGGCTGGAGTGCAGTGGCATGATCTCTGTCTCAGCCCACTGCAACCTCCGCCTCCCATGTTCTAGCAATTCTCCTCCCTCAGCCTCCCAAGTAGCTGGGGCTACAGGCATCTGCCACCACGCCTGGCTAATTCTTTGTATTTTAGTAAAGACAGAGTTTCACTGTGTTTCCCAGGCTGGTCTCGAACTCCTGAGCTCAGGCAATCCACCTGCCTCAGCCTCCCAAAGTGCTGGGATTACAGGTGTGAGCCACCGCCCCTGGGCCAGAGACCCCCATCTTCCAGCCACCTGCGGGCTCTGACCCAGCCGCCCCTTCTGCCTGGCCCACTTCCTCCTCACACCCCCTCCCAACTTTCTGTGCCTATTCCTCCTGCTCTGGCCTCAACCTAGACATTATCTAGTTCTCCAGGGGGTCTTCCCGGATCCCTTGAATCTGGGAAGCACCTCCTCGATCCCCACTCCATGCGCTCCTGTTTCCTTGGCTCTGTTCTCAGACTAAGGGCTCCCTGAGTGTGTGCCTGGCCGAGCTGTCCATTGTACCACTGTGTGTGGTGCCAGGACCCTCACAAACCTCACCTGCCCTGGGAGGCCTTGATGCTCTCTCCCTGTCCACTAGTCAGGAGTTCAGCCTGGCCTCCGGGACCTCAGGTTCAGCCATCTCTGACCCACTCGGCTGAAGACGACCCTCCTCGACAAAAGACAAACCCCAGCCCAGGGAAGACTCCCTTCCCAGCAGCCCCCGCCAGGTCTCAAGTCCCACAGACCAAGGAGCAGCAAGCCTCAGACCCGGGGCCTTCCTTCCTGCCCAAACCTGCCAATCAGGCCCCAAAAACAGAAACGCAGAAGCAGCTACCCAAAGAAATCTACCAAAAAATAAAGTAGGCAGCCACAAGCAACACCAGCTCTGCGGCCTCCAACACGGACACAAGCATTTTCCTGGGCAAGTGCCTCTGGAGGAGGGCGATCCTCTCCCCGGAACCTGCAGCCCTGCAGAACCCTTCCCTGTACCCCTGGCTCCCCACAACAGAGGCTGGGCCTGAGGGAGGCTGCACAGGGGCGGGAGGCAGCACCCTCACACAACCCCCACCAAGCCAGGGTTTGGAAACCCCCACAACTCCCTCTCCGAGTGGTGTGAGGGACAACAGCTGGGACTCCACAAGCACCACTGTCCTGAGACGGTGACCACAGCCCCAGAGGTGGTGCACAGCCTGGACCCTTGCAGGGGCACCAGCCCCACAGGCAATCAAGAAGGCTTCCCATAGACCCCACAGCACTGGATCGGCCCCCATCACAGCTCCCCTCTCCCTGTGCCATGACCTCCCTGCTCTGCAGGGGTCATCCCTGATCCAGACCCAGCTTGGGGGCGGTCACCCAGAGCGGCTGGATGAAGGTATAAATAGCCAAGGGGACAACGGCCTCTGCACTCAGGCAGAAGCATGAACATCTCCACACATCACAGCCCGAGGATGCGGCAGGCCCAGCGTGGACAGCCCCAGGCTAGACTCAGGAAGCCAGGGTTCAAGGCCAGCTCTGGCACCTGCCAACAGGGCAGGGCACCTCACGGGCCTGGGCCCCTGGTTCCTCACCAGGTAAGCTCTGTCGTGCAGGGCTCATGGGAGGTACGACACCAATAAAGGAGGAAGGCCACTCTAGGAACTCAGGGAGCTGCCCATAGCAGGGCCAGAAGCTCGTCCACCTCCACCCCAAGCCACGCACCGCTTTCCGAGACCTCCGGAAATCCAGGAAGGGAAAGGCCGGCCCTGCACACAGGCATCAGGACAAATCCTCCTGCTGCTCCAGGGGGGTGTCGAGTCTGTGCGTTCCCCATGGCCTCACTGCTTGACCATCCCTAGTGCCCCGAGAGGCAGACAACAGAATCCCCCCGTCGTTTCAGAAAAGCATCTCTGCTTTCACAGGAGAAGCACAGGGTCTGGGCAAAAGGAAGGGAGGAGAGGGGAAACAGCCCGCGACTGGGGTCCTCACCTGCCACGGGGCCTGTGGCAAGCCCCTTCCCTTCTCTGGGGCTCAGTCTCCCCATGTGTACAATGAGGAAAGTGAATCAGACCAGGGGTCACCCACCCAAATGCCAAGAAAGGGAGCTGGCATGTAGCCCCCGCCAGCCGCCGCCAGGAGGACGTGTGGGCCTGGGGTGGCCAGGCCTTTGGGTTGTATAAAGTGAAACAGGAAGTCTGGAGTTTTATGTGCATCCACCTCATCTTTAAATATTTGTAAAACATGCTCCTGGCCAAGTAAAACAGGACCGTGGCCAAAATCGGCCCACAGGCCATCCATCTGCGACTTCTTATGGGTCCCTCCCAACTCAGAGCCCCGATGATCAGAGGATTCCAGAATGGTTGCAATCAACAAACATGCAGAGCTTGTTAACAGGGCACCCGGGACCACGAGGCACCCAAGACCACGCACCCACCCACCCCCACCCCACAGGTCCCAACTTACATCTGCACGTGCGGTGGCTGGAAGCGGCCCTGGTTGATGTTGTAGAAGGTGAAGGCCTGGGTGGGGTTGGAGCTGTACTCGTCCACCTCGATGATGAGCCGGCTGTGCTGGTGCCGCCGGGCGGCCATCACGTGGGACTGGGAGAACGCCATGCCCAGGCCGCAGGGAAGGAGGGCCAGGGCCTCCGCCTTCAGGACGCCGGCATCCCACCTAGAGCGCCACATGGACCTCCGCTGGACGCCCAGGCATCTCCCACCGCCGCCGCCGCCGCCGCCCGGCCCCCCGCCAGACCTGGAGACAGACTGAGGAGACGGAGCAGAACCGTGCGACAGTTAATCTGTTTGGGATTTGCTTTATTTAATGTCAGATGAAGATTTAGAAAGAGGGAGAGGGCGGGGGGAGAGGAAAAAAAACACAGTCGTACAGCTCAAAAACTCATTACAAATCTTTCCAACTCAGCAGTTTGATGAATATACTTTGGTAAAAAGAAAAGGGAAGGGAGGGAGGGGACGAGGAAAAAAAAACAGCCCACAGCACTGTGGACGGATGCATGCATGGTCCAACGTGTTTCAATACTTAAGGCATTTCTTCTTTTTTCCTTCAACAAAATCCTCCTGAGCCTACAGGGTGACAGTGAACTGGGGTAAGACAATGGCTGGTATTTTGTAAACAGGTGAGTTAAGTTTTAGTTTTCAGAACTGGGGAATAGGAAGGATTCTCCCACAACACTCTTCCTTCCCCCACAGACCCCCAAACACACCCACACGGTCCCACACCCACACCCCTGCAAGCCTGAGCAGGTGGAGACCGCACGGGCAAAAATTCCTCTCTCAACATCAATTTCATCTGAAGATATCTTTTGCTGGTGCCCGGAGAAGGGAGTTTCCCAGACATAGACGGTCATATACCCGCTGGCTCGGGGGTGGTGGTGCAGGTGAGGGAAGAGATGGTGAGGGAGGAGGAACCTTTTGCAAAAACCTCTTAATGATTCGTCACTACCCTCTCTCCTATAAGGATCTCAGGAACCCTGTTGTGCTCCATCGGTCTTTGAATTGCATTGAGAATGCTGCAATATTTTTCGAATCTCTTTCATTGGGAAGTGCAGTTTGCATTTATATTTACTGGGCTAAAATACCCCTCCAACTGACCCCACCTTGGGCTCAGTGTAGAACTCTGTAGAAACTTGGAAACACAGGCCCTGGGTGAGACCCCATTCAACCCCAACACACAGCATGATGGCCGATGCCTAGTGACTCAGACCATGGAGTTGTCTTGCTCCTTTTCATAATTATTTTTTAAACTGTGGACATGGGAAATACCGTGAAGGCTTTTTGTCACTGTTTTCAGTTTGGGTGGTTAAGACCCTCCGACGATTCCTTTTGCACTGCATTTAACCAAGGAGAAAATAACATCATTTAAACCATTCCTGGACAGTCGTATCGCAATCACGTTAAATGAGGAATGATCCCCTCTGCTTTGCGCTTGGAAGAAGAATTGACACAGTCAGAAAACAAATTAGATTAGGAAAATGACAAAAATTAGAGGCTGGAGAACATTTTAATCATGTGCAAAGGAGAAACGGGTTATTAATTTTTTTTTAAATCTTGATCGTCTCCCTAGAAGGTGAAATAAATAGCAATATCCTCCTTCTTCCCAACCTATCCCTAAAAACACATCCTGATTCCCAACACACACTCTTCTTCTCCAGATGGGGTGGGGGGAAAAATCTCCTTTCTCCTCGGGACACATTTTCGCCATTGTTTGGTCTTGTGAGTTGTTTGTAAGTGAACTGGCTCTCCCTGTGGGTGCTATGCAGCAGACCTGTAAGTGGGGGGCCCCTCCCATCCATAACTACTGCCCAGCACCCAGACGCCCTGGGAGAGGCCTCAGGGCACCAGATGCCAAAGTCCAGGACTCCGCACGCTCTGAGCAAGGCTTGCCCAGATCTGGACAGGAGTCAAGCCCCAGCATAGCTGACTTGATGTGTGGCCTTAGGCCAACTTCCTAACTTCGCTGAACCTCCAGCTTCCTCTTCTTAAAATGCATTGAAGGTGCGGTGCAGTGGCTCACACCTGTAATCCCAGCACTTTGGGAGGCCAAATCGGGCAGATCACCTGAGGCCAGGAGTTTGAGACCAGCCTGGCCAACATGGTGAAAGCCCCCATTGACTAAAAATACAAAAATTAGCTGGGTGCCACGGTGCACGCCTGTAATCCCAGCTACCTGGGAGACTGAGGCAGGAGAAGTGCTTGAACATGGAAGGCAGAGGTTGCAGTGAGCTGAGATAGCACCACTGCTGCACCGAAGCCTGGGTGACAGAGTAAGACTCCATCTCAAAAAAAAAAAGAAAAGGAAAGGAAATGGACGTGATAGTAGTAATGCCACCTCCTGGGCCTATGCAGGTTAAATGGAGAAGTAACAAGAATCCTGAGTGCGATGCCTGACAGGTCCCATGTGCCCGCTCACCTCGGCTGTGGTGATCACAGTCACTGTTCTGTTCAATTTGATCCCTGCCTATTGAGGAGCTGCTGTCAGCAGGAGCTGCCTGACTACTGGGCACCCTTGGTTCCAGGGTGTCAAGTGCAAACCCAGGGGCCAATTCCAGGAGCTGGGTGTGCATGATGGGCCCTGGAGAGCTCAAATGTTTCTCAAACGCAAGCTGACCACATCACATCCCTGCTTGCAATCCTTGCTGTGGCTTCTCTGATCGGCTCCCTTGGCCATAAGACCCTTCGTGGTCTGGCGCGACTATGGGTCTGGCCTCCACTTGAGCCACACAGACCGGCCCCCGTGGGCTTTCACCTGGAGGCTGACAGCTCACAGGGCCACGCTCTCATTCAGAGCCACACAATTCCAACACTTCCGAGGGTCCTCCTCTGCCATGCTCACCATAAGACACAGATATGATGCCCATGTCTCACGTTTTACAATGATGAAGGGTGCATCCCACAGAAGTGACATCTCACTGCGCAGAGAGGAGGTGGCAGGGTTGAGCCCCAGACCCAGCTGCCTGGCTCCTGGCTCTGCCTTCCTCTCTTGCTGGCTGAAGCTGACACCCTTCCTCTCTGCAATACCAGTGTCTCCTCGGAGAGGACTGGATCTGGAGCCTTCATTCCAGGGTCCCAGGAAGAGCCTGGATGTCCCCTGAAGGCAGTGCTGCCCCCTACTCCCGTGCACCCCATGTGTCAGCTGCAGCGCCCACAAGCTCTGTGACCCTGAGCCCCTGCTCATGGGAGGGGTGCAGGCCCCCACTCCCCCACTTACAGGTCTGCTGCATAGTACCCACAGTAAGTGCTCAATAAATGTTAGCTAATATTATTTTTATAACGTGACTGCCCCATGGCCTATCACAAACACTTCATTGATAGTATTAGTAGATGGATGGAGGCAGAGAGGGAGGGATGGATGGATGGATGGAGGGAGGGATGGATGCAGAAATGATGCGGGGTTGGAAGGATGTGCAGAGTATCTGGAAACTTTCCCTGGTGCCCAGCACAGGCCTGGCAGAAGGTGGGTATCAGGAGAGCTCAGCTGAAGACTAAAGAGTCACTGCCCGCTCCCCATCTTACCCACCGCATATCCAGCAGGGAGGCTGCCAGGCTGGCACAGCCCTTGTGAAAGGGGGTTCCAGGGGCCCCCACCCGTCTTTGCCCAGAAGAGCAGGTGCCAGCACGCAGACGAGCCTGCAGTCCAGGGAGAACCGCTCTGCAGCAAAGGGACTAAGCCAGGAAAGGCGGGCGGCAAGGCTCCCGGAGGCGCTCCGCAGCGAAATGCTGCATTTCACATAAAGGGGGTTCACAATGGGCCCTGCTCAGAGAAATCCGGGAAACAGGAAATGCAGCGCCTTCTTTTAATGCCCATTTAATATTTATGGAGCCACAGCAGCAGCACGTTAGCCAAGCCACCGTGCAAGAAGGCGAGCATTCTCCGCCTCGCAGCCCATCCACGGAGGAGGCGAGGCATTCCCCAAACAAACAGCTTTGAGCTAGGAAGCGTTTACACCTGGTTCACAAAACAGCGCAGCACTAGAGCGGTGCGGTGGCGCCCCGGGACCCGCCGCAGGGAGACCGCCTGGGCTCTAGAGTTCAAGGTCCAGGAGCCTGCATGCTGTCTGAGCCAGGCCTGCCCAGATCTGGACGGCTGACTTGCTATGTGGCTGGCTCTCAGTCCAGCAGAGTGACGTTAAGCAAGTCAGACATCCTGATGGGGCTTCAGGTGCCTCCCCCACGTGGAAGTACGGTGGGGAGGATGGAATGAATGAATGAATGAATGAATGCACGACTTATTCAACAACCATTAGCCACAGCCCTACATGCTTTCCTGGTTCCAGGTGCCAGGAAGGGCAATGGAAACACAAAAGGGTCCCTGCCCTCGAGGAATACGGGACGGCATGGGGAGGACAATAAGGGGACCAGAATGAAACAGAAAAGACGATTTCAGCTAATAATCAGTACCTGGAAGAAGACAGAGCGGGGTGACTAAATTGAGTGATCAAGAAAGGTCTATCTGAAGACGGGTCACTCACACACGGATGACAGTAGCCACACCCCAACCTGGGGAATGAGAACGCAGGCAGAGGGAGGGGAGTGCTAAGTCCCTGAGGCCCGGGCAGCCTGGATGAACGGCCTCACTCATTCATTGTCACGGGTCACCCTCATGCTTCTGCCACAGAGGACAGCCCCAACTCTGAAGTCAGAGGAAGTGGGGTTCCAATTAAGTTCAATCTCTCGGCTGGGCGAGGTGGCTCAGGCCTGTAATCCCAGCACTTTGGGAGGCCGAGGTGGGCAGATCACCAGATCAGGAGATCGAGACCATCCTGGCCAACGTGGTGAAACCCCATCTCTACTAAAATACAAAAAATTAGCCAGGTGTGGTAGCACACGCCTGTAGTCCCAGCTACTCAGGAGGCTGAGGCAAGGGAATCTCTTGAACCTGGGAGGCAGAGGTTGCAGTGAGCCAAGACTGCGCCAGAGCAGTCCAGCCTGGCGACAGAGCGAGACTCCATCTCAAAAAAAAAAATTCATCTTGGGCTGCTGAGCTGTGGGACGCTGAGCAAGTCACTCAACCTCTCTGTTTCCGCTTCTTCAGTGGCCCATTGAGGAGTTTAGAGGGGCTGGAACGAGCCTTGTCCCTGCCCATAAAGGCCCAGTGAACCCAGAATGGAAGACTCCGGGTGCCCCCAGTCCAGCATTCCTTGAAATATTCCTGCTGGTTTTAAGGGCTTGCTTTTCCAAAATCTGATTCTCTTATCAGATGGTTTCTCTTTCTGTTTTCCTCTTGGAGACATTTATTTGTTGTTTCTTAGGGACCATGAGTCCAGTGAGGCCGTGGCACTCCAGGGAGAACCTGGGTGTCAGCCGAGACCCCGAGGAGCAGGTCCCATTCCATGCCAACTCTGTGGAAAGATGGTGTCTAGGAAAGAGGTCAGACTCCAGGCCTCACCTCTCTGTGCCCCTCTCTGACCTCCCCCCACACTTAAGCTTGTCTGGCCTCCTGTTGATTTTGACCCCCCAGCCACCATGGCCACACCACACCAGTCTCCATAAGGAATGTTCTAGAACTCACCTCTGCCCATGCCATTCCCTCTGGCACACCCAGCCCTCTCCAGAGCAGCTGCTGCCCTCAGGTGAAGCTCAGTGCCTCAGGTCAGCTCAGGATGCTGCTCCTGGCTACAGCCCCACACCTGCTCCTCAGGCCCAGCTCAGCCATGCAGGCTTTCCCTGGCACAGAGGGGTCCTGTCTTAAAGCCTCCGCAAATGCTATTCCCTCTGCCCAGAAGGCCCTGCACCCAACGCTGCCCCTGCGTTTACCCCCATTTCCTGACTCATGCCCACTCAGTCTCAGGAAGGCTCAGGGCCTCAGAGACACCTTCCCTGACCTCCCCCAGGTGGGTCAGAAGCCTCCACCCACAGCCCCCAAGGCTTCCTGGATCAAAGCTCCCAATGCACAGTCTGCTTTTTATCTGAGCTGAAGGAAACGCCAAAGAATATAATAATATGTGAGTGAATGAATGAATGAATGAATGAGAGAAACTTCAGGGCTCAAAAGCAGCTTCGCCCCCCTTAATCTTAGTTTTTCATCTACAAACATGTGGATGCTAAAAACCTCCCTCCCCGGGCTGCTGGAGCACTGAAAGACAGAGGAAATGCAGAAGCTCCTCACCAGGGCCCAGCACACAGGAGGCGCTCACTCGATGTCCTTTCTCCTCCGGTTAGAAAGTTCTATGAACCCAGAAGCTCCCCAGGGAAATTTCAAGAAGGCAGAAGGGATTTTCAATCAACCCTTCCTCTCCTGTCTGAAAGCCCAGGGTGCCTGGCCCCTTCCCTCTCACCCCACTGAGTCAGTCTCTGGGGCTTTGACTTCCCAGGGAGTTGGGGCTGGACACATTCACTACAACCCGCCCTCAACTCATTTTTCCAGGCAAGTTCTTCACCACCACCCCCATCTGGACACTGCAGGGCATCAGGCAGCCCCAACGGCACTGCTGCTGCTCCTCTCGGCCAGACCCTGTTCTGGGAGCCGCAGGACCCAGACACGAAACTAGCCTTCAAAGGGCCCAGACCTGGCAGAGCAGGCAGGCAGAGGACAGACCTCCCCAGAACTCCGTTTCGAGGAGATGTAGTGGAGGGGGTCTGTGGGCCCCCAAGAAGGCCCCCACCAAACAGCGAAGGCCAGCCAGTGTGTGCCAAAGGCTCAGGAAGGAGAGAGAGTGAGAAGGGCCTTGGCTCACACAGAGCATGTCAGCAGCAGATGGATTTTTGCAAAAGAGACGCTTGGACCATTCTGGTGGCCCGTCTCCGTCCGAAGATGTGTGAGGAGGACCTGGGAGCATTGCACTACCAGGAGCACTGCTGCCCTGCAGACCAAAGATAGATCCTGCTTCACCCTGTGACCTGAAGCATCACTTCCAGGTAGCACAGGCCCGGAAAGTCAGCGTGGGCCTGGGACGGCCCAGGTTCACATCTGCTATCCCTGTGCCCGTCACCAGCATCCTCTCCAGCTCTCAGAAGTGTTCTCGTTTGGAAGGGGAAAGTCACTGTGATCCCCAGAACCCACTCGCTTTTCTCTTCCATTCATGGGCAGCTCTTTAATAACCCCTGGGGAGCTAGGACGACATGGTGCCGTGCTGGGTCCAAAACTCGGATGACAGTCAGTGACCACACAGAAACGACCGTCTTATTAGGCATGAGAAGTCGCCAGAGAAGCATCTGCCCCAAGAGCCATCCCCGCTGCAGCATCTTGAGGAACCCCACGCTTGGAAAGCTTTCACCAGGATCCCAGACGCACCTTGGCCCCGACTCCTCTTGGGGCCTTTAACGGAGAGTAGTAGGAGAGGCTGAATAGCCCCAGCGTCTCTCACGGGTCAGCCCAAAG
This sequence comes from Alouatta palliata, assembly GCA_004027835.1. Taxonomy (NCBI): domain Eukaryota; kingdom Metazoa; phylum Chordata; class Mammalia; order Primates; family Atelidae; genus Alouatta; species Alouatta palliata. Next base: position 76,151 of record PVKV010004289.1, on the reverse strand, counting down.
TGCAGCTGATTGCCTTCCGGCCACTGGCTTTTTCTCTGCACAGAAAAAGGCGGCTCGGCTCAGCAAAAGCAGTGCTTACTAGAGCTTTTGTTGCAATGTGGCGAAATGTCACAGAAAACCCACACTAACACTTCCTAAGTGCCCCCCTCCAAGCAAACAGCCTGAGATAATATTTAACAGAAAAGTAGCAAGGTGTGGGGGCTGGGGGGCGAATTCTTTTACAAGCCATGATTCCCACACAAGCTCAAACATCACTTTTAAATCATATTTCCTTTCCTTGTTTTGCCTGTGCTTGAAAATATGCAATTGATTAGCGGATAGTTGAAAATGCCATCAAAGGCAAAAAAAAAAAAAAAGGCAGAGGAACCCAAAGGAAAAGAAGCAAATAGCCCAACGGAAGAAAAAAAAAAATCAGACCTCGTCCCACCGGGTCCTAAAATGACAGACCTTTGTGTTTGATCTCCCTCTGAATCAAGTGTGGGATCCCAAGAAAAAGGACCACTGGCCAGCAGCTGGTATTAGCAGCTAAGTTGAATCAGCTGATGAGCTCAGTAGATGAAGGAATCCACAAATACAGTGAAAATTAGTCCCTCTTCCTTGAAAAAGGATCAACCACAGTGACTTTAAAGCATTTACCACTTAAAAACCTTTTAGCTGGGCCCATTTTGAATTATGACTACATGATTTTAAATTACACTTTCTAATTCCTCACCACCGCCACCCCCCCAGCAGTCTCTGGCACTTCATTTTCCAATTACGTACTTTTATTTCGGAATATGAAGAGTGCTACGTACTGGATCATGTCCTGTCTGCCACAAATAGCTGCTCACTTATTCCTTTAATTTTAGCTATGAATGCAGTCGGCTTGCCGGGCTTGTCTTCAAATTCTGACTATTCTCCGTTCCCACTGCAGGGAACGAGCCCTGAGACGCGAAGGAACCCACAAAGCTTGGGCAGAGAAACATGTTTGTAAACCAGTGCTCCACTCCATAAATTATTATAATTCTTGGTGCTTTCTATATCCACCTAGCAGATCAGCGATCACATAAATAATGGTGAGTGAACTGATTTTTTCTTCTGCAAAGTGCTACGTCCTAGTTTTCAAAATAAAGCTCTTGGAGAGTCACGTATCTATAGAGTTGAAATGGGAAGCTGCTCAGATCCGTTTCAAAGATGCACACAGACATACCCACACACATAAGGAGACTGGAGGTAGATGTGTTAAACTCTGCATTGTATCCCATTCCCACTTATAGCTCAAGTCACCCACAACAGGAATGCGGGTTTAGGACAGACATGGTTAGGGAGGGGAAGAGGCTAGAGGGCTGTGGTTGCTCAGGATTCAAATACAATTTGCAAAGAAAGTAAATGTGGATTTACAGTTCTTGCGGAAATCTATTAAACAGATGTCACTGAAGCATAATCAAATCAGCACTATGGCAATTCTACACTTAAGTCTGATATTGGGGTTTTGCCATTTTTGATGATCAGTTCGAGTGTACGTTTTGTGATCGTGCGGGAATTTGCAATTAAGGATTAAACCTCCCAAGTAGGATCAATTAACTAATGTGTCTGAATGATAAACTTACAAAAGCAAAACTCCATTCTCACCAGCCCCCCCTCACCACCACCGGCGCCGTGCAGGGAGCCCAGGGCAGAGTAAGGGTTGGGGAGAGAACCTTTGCCTTTTCTGTGAATACCGGAACACTAAAAAGCGCTTTGTCAGGAAGGAGGGAAAGGCAGGATGCAGGAAGGAATTACATTTCTCAGGTAGCCAGTGCAATATATTTTGCAGCCTTGAAGACTGTGGTATTGTCTGGAAAGTGCAAAAGAATGAAATGAAGGGGAAACTATGAGAGTGTCAGAAATTGGAAGCAGGCATCATTTTCTCCTTGAAGCGATGAAATTAGCATGGGCGATGCCAAAAGTCTCTTCGTGTGCATCAGCGCTGAGCCTCACATCCTTCTTGGAAGGAGGGGATGGGAATGTGAAGGTGAGCAATAGACAAGTTACGTTACAGAAACAAACTTTCAGGTGTACACTGGGGTGGTGGGAATAGGAACCTACTCATCCCTGGCTTTGAACTGGATGCAGAACAGAGTGAACCAGAAGGGAGAATTTTTTTTTTTTTTTTTTCCCTGCAGCTGCTTCTATTTATGATGATGATCAGATTCTGACATTAAGCCGTCCAAGCTCAGGTCCAAGAAAACCCCCCACAGAGTAATTCACAAAAAGACCTGAAAAGGCCAAGGAGCACCTCAAATCACAATTTGATTTCAAATTTAATACCTATCATCTAAACGTGTTATGATTCGTTTCACAAAATTGAGCTGCCCCTGTTGGTCACAGACATTTTAAGTGGAAATAACGCATAACTAAGTCTTGTCTCATTAGGGGGAAGAGTCAAAATAAAGTAAAACATTTGTGTTGGTAGCGGACCTGTCAGGGCACCAGGGAGAGCCATGGTGACTCAAATTAACTGAGAAGCAATTATTTATACCTTTCTTCCAATACCACCCCCAAAAGGAGTCTCTTATTTTTTCCCCTTGGATTTTTTTGGGGTGTTTTTATTTTCTTTTGATATTTTAGTCACCTCTTCAAATCCAAGTCAGACAACTTCAGTGGGAGTCTGGAGGGGATGGTTGCTGGTGTGGTCTCATTACACAGGGACATCCACACAGCAGAAACGAGGGCTTTGGGGAATGGCTTTCAGAGTGCCCCAGGCTACACTAGAAGGTTCTTGCCGTGGGAAACAGTCCCTTCATCCCACGTCTCCCTACCACCCCCAAGTGTTGGGCACTTCTGGTCCTAGAGGGTGAGGCGCCCAGGCCAGAAGGAAGTCCCCTACCTCTTATCGGAGATGCCATCAACTTTGATCTGTGGGTATAGAATGAGCCTGGGAATCTATTCCCCGGCCTCCACACCTGGGGAGCCCTTTGCCCAGGACCCTTGCTCCGGAGGGGCAGGCAGACAAAGGTACTTATTGCCTGAACGGAAAGATCTCAGGGAGAAAAAGAATGGAAAGGGAGAATTCGTGAAAAGACCCTTTTTTGTTCCCGGTAAGGGAGGGGCGGTGGGAGAGACCTGTCACATTGTCACATTAAAGACTTTGACAGACAATTCAGGGATAACGTGGAAATTCCACCCTTAACTGCAGCTCGGTGCAACTTGAAAGGCATTAACTAACCTCCGCTAATTGCATGTTTTTCTGTGCATAATATTTACTTGTTAAAAGTCTTTGCCTGGTTGATTAATTTCCTCTGCCCCGGTATTCATGATCAGTTCACAGGCCTGAAATTGGGAAAATGAAGTCATTTTGATAGATAAAAGATGACTGCACTTTGGGGAGGGTTTTCTTTTTTTTCCAGAAGTCCAGAACCTGCACGGAGAATGCTGATTTTTCTCCTTGAATGCTACCCTTCAGGGAAACCCAGCCACCACCCTAATTCCTCAAACAAGTAGAGAGAGATGTGTCCTGGATGAAGTGAGCACGCCAAGGCCCCCAGTGCCCAGGTGGGAAGGTAGCAAGTTCAAAGAAGAACAAATGAACTTAAACCACATTTGCTGGATGAAGATTTAAGAGTCTCACAGGCAGCCTGGGAATGTATTAAAAGCAGGCTTTTCGTGAAGGATGGTTCCCTACATCACTCTGTGTATTCCTGATAGTTGGGGCTCGAGTAAAACACCCCAAAATTCTTACCATTCACCTAGATCTAAATCTGTCCTATCTGTGCACAGGCACAGCCCACAGGGCATCAGCCAGGGTGAGAGTGATTCTAAATGTACCACGGTGTGGTTACATCGGAGGTACTTCCTTGACCATGTGAGTGACCCTCTGAACCCATCCACATCACCAGTAGGGTGACCTCATTCAGTCCAGGTCTTCCGAATTTCCTGGGGGCTGAGAAATAAATAAGAAGGCAGTCCCACGTTGAAACACTTCCCACTGCACGGTTAAGCCTCCGTGGCTGGATTATCGCCTTTTGACTAGCCATCAGCCAATTAATGTACCTCCAAGGAGCAAGCCCTCGAATCAATGTAACCATTGCACCGAAATCCATCTCCAGAAAAAGGTTTCACAAGTGTTGTGAGGCTGCCACTCGGAAAGCCAGTTTGCAGGGAGCCCAGCATGGTGAGGCGCCGTTTCTCATAGACCGCTCCCACACAGTGGGCCCCTGCAGACTTCGCCTGGCTCCAGAATGCCTCCGGAGCACCACCAGCTCAGACACCCTGAGGTTCTCCCCTTTCTCAGGCCAGCAGAATCCACCAGCATCCTCCCTAAATAGTGTCTTAGAGCCCTGGCTCCCGTGCACCAAGGCCTGGCTTCCCACTGGACGTGGCAGTCAGCTGATGGCCTCTCCAACATCTCCTGAAGCACAGTAAGCCCTATGCCAGATTTTTCACCAAGTTGGTTTAAATTTTTTTTTTTTTTTTTTTTTTTTTTTTTTTTTGCAAAGTCCAGTCAGACTATTGACGGTGCCTGCCTGTCTGACCGCCCCCGGCCCTGCCCCCCAGCGCCCAGATCCCTGCTAACAAGTCTCCCACCGCCATTCAACTCCCATGAGCCAGCTCCGCCATTCAACAGCCAGCCCACTTTTGTTCCCCCAGTTTAATTTCATAATTGTTTGCCACTTAACAGGCTCTCCTCTGGGTCATTCAGTGGAGCAGAGGAAATGGGGAGAGGGAAGGCAAAGAAACTCTGGGAGGGGAGCTGGGAGCCAGGCCAGCCCAGCCCTGGGGAAGAGACTTCCCAGAGAGGTCAGCTAGACAGGGTGGGGGCCAGTTCCAGAAGGGAGCCTCCTGACACCAACTGGGCCACCCAGCTTGAGCCAGGAGAGGTGGGAGGGAAAGGAGAAGGGTGAGTCCCAGAGGCCAGGTTGGGGCCTGCCAGACTCCTGGGCACATCAGCGCTCTGAATGACATGCCTCTGGTCCTACCCGGGTGAAGGGAGACTGGGCATGAATTCACGCTGCTGTAATACGTCCCAGAACAAACACACAGGAGACAGAACTGCTCCTTCGCTTGGCCATTCCATGATCAGCATTGCCTTTGAGGGCTGGGACCTGTCTGGGTAGCCACTGAATCCCTGGCTGGGCACACAGCAGACAGGAATAAATATGTGTTGAGTGAGTGGATGGATGGAGAGAGGGAGGGAGGAAGGGAGGGAGGGAGGGTATGAGGGAGGGAGGGATGGATGGAAGGAAATGGATGAAGTTGCCAGCAATACCTAGCAAAAGTGGCCACTCGGCCAGCGTTCGTCCCCGGTCTCTTCCCCCGAGTGCCAGCAGGGGCTTGGCTGCACACAGTAGGCTCTCCACAAGCAGGGGCTGCTATTGTTACCACCATCATCACCACTGGCACCCCACCAGTCCGCTTCTTCTACCGGCTACTCCGCCAGCAGCCAGCCGCGACTGGCGAGCAAGGGAAAAGTTTCGCTGACCCCGCGGCCCCAGCCGGGGTCCCACGCCCCGGCCAAGCCCCCTCCCGCCGGCGCCTGCTCGGCAGGCGGGGCAGCGGGGGTGCCCAGCCCGGCGCCCGCACCCGGCAAAGGCGGCCAAAGTAACTTTGCGGACGCCCCTGCGCAGCGCCGCGGGCGTCGCCCAGAGCCTGGAGAAGGGTCCCGGCCGCGCCCCCCGTCCGGCCCGCCGCCTGCGCCCGCCGCGCCCCGCCCGCCCCCGGTCCTACCTGGCCCCGGGCTCCTCTTTGGCGGCCGCGGCGGCTGCGAGCAGCAGCGCGCACCGAGGGAGGCAGGGGCTCCCGGGAGGGAGGCGCACATGGGCGGGGGCTCCTCCGGCGGCGGCCGCCTCGCCGCGCGTCCGAGGCTGCAAGTGGGAGCCAGACTCCTCCTTCGGGGGGCGGGGGGCTCCCCGCGCCCCCTCCGCCGCCCGCGCGCCGCGAGGCTCCCAGCCTCCCCGGCTTACCCCGCCCGCCACCGCCCGCCCTCCCCGCCTCCCGCCTCCCGCCTCCCGGCCGCCGGGAGGGGCGCGCTCGCCGCCTCGGTCCCGGCCCCTGAGCCGCCGCCCGCAGGGGTCCCCGCCAGGCCCGCCAGGCCTCAGCCCTCGGCCCCTGCCCGGGCCCGGCGCCCGCATCCCGCTGCGGAGGGACAGGGAGCGCGGCCGCCGGCCTGGGCGCAGGAGGAGGAGCGGGGCCCGCTCTGCGGAAAACGGAGGGGACCACCCCGCCGCGCCCCGCGCCCCTCTCCGCGCCCGCCCTCCAGCCCCCGGCCCGGCCGCGCGCGGGCTGGACGAGGAGCGGGGCGGGGGCGCTCTCACCTCCGGATCCGCGGCCGCCGCGGCGGGGCACCGCGTGCAGGGGCGTGCGCGGCTCCTTCTGGGGCGCCGCAGCCCTCGCCCGAGGCCCGGACACCCTCCTGGGGCCGTGCAGTGCATCCTGCTCCAGGGCCCTCCCGCCCGGGGTCTGGAAGGTTCCCCTCCCGGGACGGAGACACTCGGACCCCAGCTGCCAGTGTGGATAGGTCGGGGTCGTCCTCTCCGGCCACTATCTCTTCCCCTCGGGAGTCCCGGGTCCAATCCCGGGCACAGCAGGTGGCCTGAGGCGGCCTGAGCCCCAACGGGCGGGCGAGCAAGTCAGGACCTCAGTGTACAGAGGCCCTACCTTGCTGGGAAGAGGAGGGAGCATAGCCCTCAGTGGCGGGGGTCACCCTGGGAGTTTGAGAGGCCCTGGGCTTCCAGCCCCTGCCGCGGGTGGAACAGGTGTCCCAGGGCCTTGCATAGTCAGAGTGAAGATGACTCTGGCCTGGGCCTCCCAGACTGAGAGGAAGACAGAAAGGGGCAGTGGCTCCTCAGAGGCCCAAGGCCCCTCAGCAAATGTTTGTGGGTCCCCCTTCGCCACCACACACATCACACCATCCCCAACGACACCCTGTGTGGGCCCCTTGGGCCTGTTCTGCCCCGAAGGACAGCTACCTGGGGTGGCTTCCTGGAGGTGGGGACAGCCCAGTTGAATGAGCGAATGCCAGGAGAGGAGGCCTGGAAAAGACATCCAGGCCGAAGGAGTGGAGCATGCAGAGGCCCTGGCATGTGAGTTCAGTGGGTTCGAGACAAAGGAAAAGCAAGACGAGGGAAGAGGACCTGGCAAGGTTGGGGGTGAGGGGACAGAAGCCAGATCAGGAAGAGCTTTGGATAGACTTTATCAGGGGCAGTGGGGAGCCATTGGGGGTTTTTGAGCAGGGCTGTGACTTGGTCAAGTTTATCTTTTTAGAGCTTGCTCTGGATCTTCTAAAGACAGAGGTAGAGGCCAGTTGCCATGGCTCACGCCTGTAATCCCAGCACTTTGGGAGGCTGAGGCGGGTGGATCAGGAGGTAAGGAGATCAAGACCATCCTAGCCAACATAGTGAAACCGCATCTCTACTAAAAACACAAAAATTACCTGGGCGTGGTGGCATGTGCCTGTAGTCCCAGCTACTCGGGAGGCTGAGGCAGGAGAATCGTTTGAACCCGGGAGGCAGAGGTTGCAGTGAGCAGAGATCGCACCACTGCGCTCCAGCCTGGCAACAAAGTGAGACTCTGTCTAAACATAAAAAAACTAAAATAAATAAACTTTAAAAAGCCAGAGGTACAGGGGGAGCGGCTGGATTATGGAGAGAGAGGATGATGGAGGCCTGGGCTCCTGAGGCCAGAAACGGGGGGCAGGGGCTGGCCGACGGGTCCATGGCAGTCACCCACTTTTGCTTCCTTGTCTTTAGACCCCAATTATCTCTCAGGGAATCCCACACTCAACCCGGGAGCCTCTTTCTCCTCCTAGGCTGCAGGCTTCCGGAGCACAGTGACTTCGAGGGAGGCGAAGGAGAAAACTGTCCTGCATGCCTGAGAGGGGGGCTTGGACTCAGTGACTCAGCAGACCTCACCTGCCGCCTGCCCAGGACAAAGTCACAGCTTGGCTGTGGCCTCAGGAGATCACAAAGGACAGTGACAAATGTGCCTTCCGGGTCCCTGGGTCAAGAGCAGAGGTTCCTGTGACAATTTTCCTCCAAGGCCAGCTTCCTCACCACCTCCAGTCCTACCAGAACTACCTTCAACTCCCAGAACACCATCCCTTACCTTCCCAGGGTACACATTTATTGAGCGCCTACTGTATGCCTGGCACTCGACACTTCCTCTGAAGCCAAGAGTGAGCTCCCCACCAGAGGGGTCTGGCGCTCCCTGCACCACCCAGTCCCAGGCACGGAGCTCTCAGCTTGACCCACATTGTCTCATGTAGCCCTCATTCCTCCCCTGGTCCAGGCTGCACCCCAGAGGTCAGCCTCCCCAGAGCCCAGTGCTGCAACCCACAGGGCCTGGCACTCTGTAGGTGCCCAGTGAATGGACCCTAAAAGATGAGGGAATGAGGAGTGTGGGATGGGCAGGATAGACCCACTCCTAAAAGAGCAACCATTCTGGCAAACACAGCACACATTCTGCTTTTGGAAAAATTTAATAACACAGTGGCACTTGTTCATGGAGACTAATAGAAACACCACACAATCCCACACTGCTAAACCAGCCAGGAGATGGCTCGTTCTGCTGGAAAGCATTTCCTAGGCGCCTACTACGTGCTGGAGGCCAAGGCAGAGAAGGAGGCGCAGGAAGGCACTCTGTCCTGGAAGAAGCAGAAGGTCAGCAGATACTCATGACACCAGGGAGAAGAGGGCGGCCCAGGTCAAAGAGAGCAGCATATGCAGCCAGGACCCTTCGGAGGAGGCAGTGTGTGCGCTGCGGAAGGATCTAGGGATGTGTGGGAGAGGGGCAGCCCGGCAGAGCGACCAGCCTGTGCAAAGGCTCGGAGGCTCCAAAGAGCATGTGTGGCCCCTGGCCCCTGGCCAAGAAACTCACCTTCCAGAGAGGTGTCCTGAGGCAGTAACCGTAGGCTGTTCATAACAGCCCAAAAGTGAAAGCAACCTAAATGCCCAGCCAGAGGGGATCTGTTTTTTAAATTATGGGATGTCTGGAGAATTTCAAGTAGCCAGATAATGTCGCTGCAATGCCAAGTGGTGGGAAAATGGGCTCCATGCTCTGCACCCATTCTGTGAACGAGTGAAGCGGGTTAACAACAGAGTGTGCCCGATGCTGTGTTTTGAAAAATGAAAAATAGAGGGAAGAGGGGAAAGAAGGCAATAAGTAAATATGGCAAAATATCAACCCTGATAAGATTCTGAGCGGGGTGGGGGTGGGGTCTACTTTATTTGTGGAAATTTTTTGTCTCCTATGTCCCTGTGATCATCAGGATGTCATGAAGGATGGTGAGTGCGGGACACTCAAGGAGGGGTGTACGGTGTGTAGGGTGCCTGCAGGGCAGGGGCTGGGATGACCTGGAGGCCTGGGCGGCTTCCTTGACAGAGTGACCTAAGCTTTCATGCCTTCCTCGGGTCCTTCATGGTGACTGGCTCACAGCCAGCGTGCCAGAAAGGTTATTAATCAGCAAATAGCAACGTGCACTGTGTTAGACCCCAGGAATCCCTCTGGCAGAGAAGGGCAGACGAGTTCAGAGGATATGAAAGGCATCATGGGCTGGGGTTTGGGAGAGGCTCCCAAGAGGAGGTGACAGTCTTGAAGAATGGAGCCCTAGTTTCATGTCCCCACCTCAGCCCCATTAGACACTGACAAGGTCTCCACCTGCCAGCCATGTCTGTGTGGATCCTGACACAGCTCACAGCAGGGTCAATTTCAGTCGGGCTATCTGGCAGTCCTCATCCTGGGCCTTTCTCTAGGCCTAGAGCCCAAAGTGGAAAAGCCACACCTTGTCAGGAGCCTTGGGCCCTGCTCACCTCCAGCAGGCTCAGGTACAGCCTGCAAGGACTACACCCACTCTTAAACCATGCCCTAACCAAATCCTGCTTTTGCCATTTAACAGCTTGTGACTCTGAACCTCAGTCTCTTCTTCTGTAAAGCTGATGCAATAATCCCCACCTCAGGGCCATGCACATGCAGAGTGCAGGGTGCACAATGAACACTCAGCAGGCGGTGGCAGCTCACACCGTCACAGTTCTAGATACCAGGTCTGGGGATCTGGATTCTAACCCAGTTCTGTTACTAACTTCCTTGGGACCTTGGGACATTCTCATGTTTCTCTGAGCCTCAGTTTCCTCAGCTTAAGGAGAAAGCAGAATGGGCGGCTCACTCCTGAGCTTGCTCATAGATGAAATGACAAGCTATGGAAAGACCCCAGGTGCTCTCTCCTCCTGCCCCTAGCTAGAGTCCCAATCTGACCACTGTCCACATAAGACACCTACCCCACTTCACAGCATTCCCTGCCACGTGACTCCAGGCCACGAACCAGAAAGCCAGGCAGAAGCTGGATGGAGGTTAAGCCCAGGCAGGGCCTGGCCCCCGTGCAGTCTGTAGGAGCCAGGAAGACACGCTCCCGAGGTGCAGGCTGCTCCTGGTGCCACCCCTGGCCCTCCGGTCACCACTCCCAAGCCTCCCCTGAAGGTGGCCTGAGCTGACGGTACCTATGGCTCTTGGCCCTTCACATGCCGCCTGTGAGCCCTTTGCTATTTGAAAGAACTTCTCCAGATGCCTTGGAGCTGGTTTATTTCTCACAACAGCCTGGTGGGAACCTCAGTGAGGGGGCAACCCTCCCTGTGAAGGGAGACTAGAAACCTCATTTTAGAGATGAAAAAACTGAGGCTCCAAGAGGTTTTGAGACCTGCCCAGCTGGTATAAAGTTGAGATGACAAGGGCCATCTTCAGACTCCAAGACACCTGCTCTTCCCTCCACCCAGCTCCCTTGCCCCCTGCCTGGTGCCAGACCAACTCCTTCAAACCTTGCTGAGGCCCCCAACACATCCTGGTTACCATCGCAGCACTACCAGAGGCAGATGGACTCTGCTGAGCTGTCCAAGGTCCTGGCCAGGCCCAGCCCTGCCCCACGGCCTTCTCTAATCCTTCCCTGGCTACCACCTCTCTGACTTCCTAGATAGCAACAACTGGGAACATGTGGCCAGGTGCGGTGGCTCACACCTGTAATCCCAGCACTTTGGGACGCTGAGATGAGTGGATCACCTGAGGTCAGGAGTTTGAGACCAGCCTGACCAACATGGTGAAACCCCGTCTTTATTAAAAATACAAAAATTAGCCAGGCGTGGTTGTGCATGCCTGTAATCCCAGCTACTCTGGAGGCTGAGGCAGGAGAATCGCTTGAACCTGGGAGGCGGAGGTTGCATTGAGCTAAGATTGGGCCAATGCACTCCAGCCTGGGCAACAAGAGCAAGACTCTATCTTAAAAAAAAAAAGAAAAGAAAAGTGGGAATACGTGATGCTGGGCGCTCCCTCCAGGTCTTCTGATCCTACACTTCCTGCACGTCCTGTGTGCCCTTGGACACCACAATTCAACACTCAGGGCCTCAGTTTCCTTTTCTGAAAAATGGGCACAGCGTGGGGCAAGCCAGGAGGTGGCTCAGACTTAGCACACCTCTGTAAATGTCTCTGCCACCTCCTCTGGGCCAAGCAAAGCCAGAGACTCAGAGGCATTTGGACCCAGCCCTGCCCTTGAGCAAGAGGTCCAGAGGCTGTGAGGCCTGATAACACAGTGACTATGCCCTGCCAGGCAGAGGGGGGCACAGGCTGGGGAGCACAGTGGGGCCTCCCATCCCTTCTGGAAGGCAGAGAGGAGAGGGGCTTGGAGAGTGCCCTTGACAAGGGCAAAGGGAGCATAATGGGCAGAGGGGGCAGAAACAAAGGCCTAGAGGCAGGAACCAAAAGGGAGCCTGGCTCAGAGAGGGCCTGGGAGGCCGAGGCAGCCCCTCTTCCCTGCACCGTCCGTGGCCACAGAAAAGAACGCCAGGGAAGGTGGTCGGGGTCAGGACCAGTCCTGGGCAGATCCCTCAGGCAGTGAGCGGAGGCTGAAGACTGAAAACCAAGTGCAAAGCAGAGGCAGCAATCCAAGGGAGAGAGTGCAGGGTGGGGGCAGAGGGACGGCGAGGAGGGGTCCCCAGGAGGTAGTAAGGCCAGGGCTACATGACTTGTGGCATCACAGTCTCCACAACACCAGCTGACCCTTGCTAAGCATTAGCTCAGCCCAGGGGCTGTGCTGGCCACTTTACCTGGGTCTCCTCGTTCAATCCTCATGACCAGCTGCCTGCTCACTGTGGAGTGGTGGCAACGGTAGCATGAACTGGGACGCTGTGAGGTCCACAGGTTTCCAGTGACCCCTCCAGCTGAGCTTCTGCTTTGCCTAATGTCCCTGAGCTCAGTATCCTCACCCGGAGAGTAAGTTGCAGAGCATCAGACTCTGAAAACCTCATCACAGGGGACATTTTTCCCCACTGCGGGAGTTTGGATGAGCTTACCAGCTCAGGGTGGGTCCCCTGTGTCCTCTTCTCTCTAGGATGGTCATCTCCAGAGCTGCTCCCACTGCAGGATCATTTGCCCATGCCACCCACAGCGGGCCTAGGTCCGGGGGCCAGTAGCAGGAACCCTGGGTTCAAGTCCAGCAGTCTGACCCCAGAGCCAGGTCAACAGTGGTGCCAAAGTCAAACGTTGGGAAGGAAGGAGCCACACAGGGTTTGCTCCTGGGACCCAGGAAAGGGATGAGAGACAGAAGTCCTGGTTCCGGCCGTAAAAGCCCAGACCCAGGTCTCTGCCCATTCCCAGCCCCAAACACAACCCACACCCACAACAGATAGGTCCATGGGTGGCTGGGGTAAGAAGGGGCTCAGGACATGGGCCTGAGTCTCAGCATGCATGTCCAGGTCAGGACCAAGCAGACCCTGCAGTGAGTGTTCCAAGGGGTAGAGGGCTGGAAGGTGAAGACAGCAGACACCAGCTCAGAATAGGCACCACCTTCCAGGGTGATGAGACCCGAGAACTGGGCATCCCCATGCCCTGTCCCCTGTCCCTTACTCCTGCATCAGGCAGTGCCCAGGTCCTGTCCACCTACTCCTGAATCCACCTGCAGTCCCTCCGGCTCTCCCCACCATCAGGCCTCACTGAGCTCCTGGCTCACCCTGTCCAGCATCCTGTCTGGGGAGGGGGTCCTGCCTGTCCTGCCAAAGATACTCTCACCCAGGCAACCTCCCCATCCTGGCCCACCATGGGCTGTGGCTGCTCTGTCCCCAACCTCGGCCCACAGCTGGTGGCAGGAGCTGGGCCCGTGATCCTTGGGTGGAGTCAAGAGCCAAGGGGGCAGCTGGACGGGCCTGAGGTCCAGCAGCACACAGCTGGGGCTTCCCGCCATGCAGGTGCCCTCCTGGAGCCCATACGGGCACCACTCAGAGACCCACCCCATTCCTCTCCTGCCAGAAGTCCCCCTCCCAGTACCCCTCACCTGGGAGAGGCAGTGCAGTGAGCTGGAGAGAGCTCAGCCTAAGGTGTCAGACAGGCCTGGGCCCGCTATGTGGTTGTGGGCAGGGTGCCAGACCTGCTGCCTCACCTGTAACATGAAGGAAAAGATGCTGCCCTGCATGGAATCAGGACTGTGAACTGCCTAGTGCCAGCTCTGATTCCAGCATGTACCAATCAGTGGTGGTCCCCAGGACAGCCAGTAGACATCTGCCCCAGCCTCCCCAACCATAGCAGATCCCGTGCCATGCATTGTGGGACCCAGAAGACATTCAGTCAACACAGCAGGCACCAGGATGCATCAGACCGAGGAACCTGGGAAAGTACCCCCAAAGGGGAGCCGTTATCCAATGGTGAGAGGCAGTTTCCCAAGGTGACAATGCAGTAGAGCTGGGGAGGGACCACAGAGAAGGGAGGCAGAGAGGAGCAGGGGAGGAACAGGAGAGCTGGGGGAGGGACAATTCAGATGGGGAGGAACAGGAGAGCTGGGGGAGGGACAGGAGAGGTGTGGGAGGGACAGTAGCACTGGAGGTGGGATGGTAGAGCTGGGGAGGGACAGTAGAGGTGGGGGAGGGACAGAAAAGGTCAGGGAGGGACAGTAGTGCTGGGGAGGAGGAGCAGTGCTGGGGAAATAGCAGCAGCCACCCCTTGCAGCTGCCCCCTGTGCCCTCCTCAGTAAGTAGGCCTCTCCCCTGCATTCCTGCAGGGGTCCGCATGCTCCCTGTGCCCACCGCTCTTCCCCCACGTGGGACCTGTTCTGTCTTTGGGAATGTCTACCTGTCAGAAGCTTCTTCTCCTGTTAAGCTTGGAGCTTCTTCTCCCTTTGCTTCTTACCCCACCTCCAGGGCTGCACAGTACCCTCAGCTCCCTCCTGGGTTCCCCAGGGAGCTCTGGAGCCATCAGTGGAACTCCCTGAGCCTCTTCCTCCCCAGGCTCCATGGCCCACCCCGCGGCTGTCTTGGCTCACCTGGCTGTACACCCTTGCCCTTCTCTGGATGAGCCCTGATCTCTTTCCCCTCAAGGTGAGGAAGCCAGACCAGCTGAGGCCAAATGCAGCTCTTAGAGGGGTGGATGAGGCAGAACCCAGCTAAGCAGTGAAATGTTCTGCCATGGCAGTCATTCACACCCTAGTCCAAATGTTTCCAGCTCTTTTCTAACAGCAGACTTGAATCAAGGTACAGAGGCTCATGCCTGTAAAGTGCTGGGATTACAGTACTGAGACTGAGGCAGGTGGAACACCTGAGGTCAGGAGTTCAAGACCAGCCTGGCCAACAGGGTGAAATCCCGTCTCTACTAAAAATTCAAAACTTAGCCAGGTGTGGTGGCAAGTGCCTGTAATCCCAGCTACTCAGGAGGCTGAGGCACAAGAATTGCTTGAACCTGGGAGGCAGAGGTTATAGTGAGCCGAGATCACACCACTGCACTCCAGCCTGAGTGACCCTGCCAGACTCTGTCTCAAAAAAAAAAGAATCATCAAAGTTAGACCTGGTGGTGACCTCAGTTCCCTTCTCCAACCCCACTCTATTCCTCCACCATACAAATAGGAAAACTGAGACCCATGCTGAAGAAGAAACGTGTGAGAGGGAATACTCTCTCCTCCAACTCAGGGAGAGGATAAATGGCTTCTGAAGAGGAGGTCAAAGTGTGAGGGCAAGACTAAAAAGAGACTTTAGTGTTTTCTGTCCAGGATTGTCAATGCCTATTACCCAAGGCTGCAGAGGCTGCTAACAAACTTTGCTATCCAATTTATCAGGAAATCATCTGTTTTGCCAATGAGTCAAGTGAGGTCAGAGCTGCTGAGTGACTAAGCCAAGGGTGCATTGCAACCCTGCCCAGGTCTTCATGACCCCAACCTCCACATACTTCTATTCTCTGACACTGCTTTGCAGGCAGCAGAGGGGAGGAGGAAGATGTGTGTGCATGTGCAGTGTCCAGGCCACCACCCAATGGAACAGCACTCAGCCTCCCTCCTGACTCCCATCCCTGTACTCTCTGACCACCCTGTCTCTGCAAACCACTCACAGAGATCAAAGCTGCTATGTTTGAGCATCCGCCTTGAGCTGGTCACTGCACAAATCATGCATTTAATCTTCTTAACCATCAGGAAAGGTGGTAGTATTATCTCCAGTTTACAGATGACAAAATGGAGCTGGGAGAATGGACTTGCCCAAGGTCACACCCTGAGCCTCTGGTAGGGCTAGAGTGGCATCCAGTTCTAGCACCACTAGCAGAAGAAAGAGCCCCAGCAGGGGCAGTGCAGAAACCACTCAAGGTCTATACCTCCCATTGTGTCCACAGCAGACATCACTAATAAGTCACAGAACTCTCTCCTATTAGACCAGCATCCTTGCACAGGGCTCCAGGCAGCCACTGTGAGGGCTTGACCCTAAAACAATATCCACTTGCCACTCTTACCCAGGCCAAGGTCCTCTTGGAGCAGTCTGAACATTCCACGCCTGCCCTTCCACTCATTCAGCTGTGACAGACCGGAAACTGGCCCAGAATCCCAGAGTATGAAACTGGAAGGATCTTCTGGCAATCTCTGAGCATATAAGTGAAGAAAAGAGGTGAACTAACCCAACCCTGCAACAAACTGGTCGAACAGCCTGTGCACCAGGCCAGGCCTGGAGTCCCTGATCTCTGCCCCCAGCCCAGTGTCCACCACTCAGTTTCCCCAAAATGCAACGGAGCCCTGGGGACTGCCTGCCTTGCAGAGTGCCCCCAGAGCCCATGTCCCACAGGCAATATGGCAACTGGAAGGTTAGATGATTATACCGAAGCTTGCCACAGAAGCTGGTATCTCCCTGTGAAAGACACACTGGGCTCCCAGAGGCAATTACTTCCCTGCAGGGCTGGGTTTGGAGCTGACCAGGGCCACACTGTGGCCCAGCAGGGCTCTGTCATCTCCACGCTGCCCTCTCTCCCTAGACTTTCCCCTCTTCACAGCTCCTGGGGTCTCCAGTTCTCTGCCTTGAAGACAAGCACACTTTGTATCTCACTGAACCAAGGAAATCCTCACCAGCCTAAACCCTAAGCTGCAGCCCTTCCTGAAGCTCCTCTCTTCCCTCCAGCCTCTGCCTCCCTCAAGGGCCCTCTACCTGGTACCCACCTTCTCCACATCTTCAGGGTCCCCTGGTGCACCTGCACCTCTTTATCTGCATTCATACTTGCTCATATCACCTGACCTAAGAATCAGGCCTCTGTCCCTCCCACCTCACCCTCCCACTCCTGCCTCATCTCATCCACCTTCTCAACCGAGTTTCCTTAAATAGCCCATCACAGGTCCCCCCTCTGCTTCCCTGACTCCTCAGTCCAGGCCAGAGTCACCAACATACCCCTGGGTGTCTAGTGTGGTCTTGCTCAGACATCATCCTGCTCACTCCTGACATATGGGCCTCTCCCCTGCTCTCAGCCTTCTGGCTGTGACTCTCAAGTCCCCATGGTCTGGTCCCAGAGTCCAGCCTCATCCAGACGCACTGATCAACTTCCTTCTCCTGCCCTGGGAGTCCATGCTGGCTCCGTCCTCTGCACCCTTGATGAACAATCACAGCAACGATAACAAAGATATTGCTTCTCTAGAACGAGCATGTGCCAAGCACTGAGCTAAGATATAATTAGCCAGTTCCATCTTCCATCAAACCTATTGATCTGTTGGCTCCAGAAACATTCATTAAATGTCTACTCTGTACCACTCATATTCTCAGCACTGGGGATACAGTAGTGTAATGATGACATGGTGTGGTAATGTTCCAGTTGTACAATTGTGGAAACTGAGGCCCAGAGAGGCTAAGTGACCTGTCTGGGCTCACACAGCCAAGAGGTAGGTTCCAAATCTTACACACACACACACACACACACACACACACACACACACACACCCCGATGGCCTCCCTGTGGGCCATGCACTCCAGAACCCTGCCCCCATCCCCCACCCCTCTGTCGTCCCTGGAGCCCAGCATCCTCAGTGCTTTGTTCTCCCCAGAAGCCCTCTCCCAGTACCGCCACCACCCACCGCCAGGCCGGCTGCTGCCTCCCCGGGAGCTGCTGCCAAGCCATCAGCTCCTGTCATCGCCCCAAGGCAGCCAGAGGGAGCACCAGCAGCAGCCTTGGCACACGCCATCTCCGGCCGCTCCACAGCCACCAGGCCAACAGGGCAGGCGCCCCTCTCGCAGTCATACTGTGGGAGCATCAGTGCCGGGGGATCCAGCCCTCCCCATTGCAAACCAAGCAACCGACGCTGGGGAGGAAACTCTGAGGTTCAGCCAGGCCTCCTGTGAAAGTGGCTAAATTTGTAAAATCAGCCCATCACAGTGATGATCCAAAGCCTCTGGAAGGCACCCCTCCGCTGGCATAGTCCCCTGTTCAACCTGCCACTAGCCCCTGGGAGCTCAGTGGGGTTGGGCACTTCCTCAGAGGAGGGTTCTGACCTCCACTCAGATCAAAGCTTCCTCTCAGGTACCCATGGCACCCACCCCAGGTGCCTTGCCAATAGCCCTGGGTGGGGGCCTCACAGCTAAGGAAGCTTGGGGTGATGGATGGGGCTTTCCAGGGCTCCTCTGGTGTCATGTGCTGGTGCTGCTTTACTTCGAGCACCTGCTGGCTCTGCATAATGGCTGCGTTTGGCTCCTGGAGGCAGGACCTCTATCTCCATCCCAACTCTAAACCACCGGAAGAGGCAGCAGAAAACTGGGTGAGTGGACATCTGACCCCTGGGACACAGTGGTCTCAGGAAACCCTGTCCGGTGGCCTTGGCCATGCAGTAAGGATGACAGTACTTGGGGTCACCCAGCCCTGGGGTCATCCAGCCCTGAGGTCACTCAGCCCTGACGTCATCCAGCCTTGAGGTCACCCAGCCCTGAGGCTCCTCATCCCTGAGGTCACCCAGCCCTGGGATCACTCAGCCCTGAGGTCATCCAGCCCTGAGGTCACCCAGCCCCGGCTCCCACATGGCCTCCTTGGAGTCACTCCTGTCTCTTCCCCTTCCTCCTGGTCAGGCAGGTGACAGTAGACGAGATGTGAACTCAAGCCCTGACCTTGCCCGCCCTGCTGCTACCCCGCCAGAGGGAGGAAGCTCTGGGAGGGAGGCAGGCTCCCTCCTGGGTCCATGTGGGGACAGAGGAGCGCACGCGGCCAGGCCCAGCCACCGTGAGACTGTGTGGCCCGGGGCTCCCCAACCGGTAGAGAAGGCACGCCCGGCTGGGTGACTCTCTGCTACCACAGGAACACCGTTGAGGAGTTTAAGGAAAAAGGCTGTTCTCTGAGGGGGCCATAGGCTGAAGGAAGGGGTGAGAAGGCAGGGTGAGCAGCAGAGAGGCCCACGCGGCTCCCAAATCTCCACTGCCTCCCCGGGTTCAGAATCACAGGAGAAAATCCCATTGGGCCGCCTTTGGGTCACGTGCCAGCATGAACCAATCAGCCGTGGCAGGGGTGGGGCCATCCAGATGGAGTCTGGCCAGTCCCAGAGAAGAAAGGGTCTGTGGGCGGGGCAGTCACCGACACACAGCTTCCCATTTTACAAGCGGGAGGTAGACGGGCCCCCAGGGAAAGGCCCCTGGGCACTGTGTCCCTGTGTCTCTGGATCAGATGAGACAAAGGCCCTGCAGTGAGAGGGAGCCAGGTGTACCCTGGTGAAAAGGAGGGAGAAGAGGTGGGGAAGGTCCCCAGTGGAGGTGTGTGCCAGGTATTCCCTGGTGGTGAGGAGAGAGGAGAGGTAACGTCATGTCCCAATGGAGAGGACCCCGACAGCAGCTGATGGACTTTAGTCCATGCAGCAAGACAGACATGAAAGGCCTGTGTTTCCAACAATGAAACTGGTAATAGGAGCCCAGGAGACGATTGGGAGGAGGGAAGGAGTGGACAGGGAGTGGGGGAATAGAGGGTGAACAGCTGGACCCAGGTCACTGAGGGCAGGCGGAGTGAGAGGAGCCTTTAGCCTGGGCTCCAGAACACCCAGTGGGGCTTTCTGGGTGAGATGGGAGATCGAGAGTAGGGAGCCAGCTAAGGGGACGATGAAGAGGTCAGCTGGAAACATTTCAGCATGAGGTTCTGTGGGATAAGCGGGTGAGCTGGCTAGAGGGCAAGGGTCACAGGGAGAGAGGCCTGAGCTTCTACTGGGGACTCAGGGGTGACTGGCAGTGACACAGGAGGCCCAGGAGGACACGGGAGTAGTCAAGATCATATAGGAAATGGCCAGAAGAGAGGGGGCTGGGGCTGGGTCTGGAGGAACCCAAAATTCAGAAGAAGAGTGCAGAGGAAGAAGTTTGGGGAGAACACGGAGGGATGAGATCAGGTCCAGTGAGGGAACTTGGACTTAGCAATGGGAGGTCATAGGGGACCTTGAGGAGAGGGTCCCTATGGGAGCTGGGATGATGGTGGTGAGAAGGGGAGACATCCCTCCCAAAAAAATGAGGCATCTCTCTATGCCTCTGAGTCTCCAGTACTCGGGAGCGATCCTCCATTATGTTGAGAACAATGACCCCAGTGTCCGTCGGGGGCAGAAATTTCGTTGGCTAGAAGGGACCCGTGTCAGAAATGTGTGGGAAATGGCTGCGCTGTGTTCCCAGGGCCACCTAGCAAAGCCAGTCATCCACATTTTCCAGATGGAAAACGAGGGGAAGGAGCTCATTCAAGGAGAATGTCAGTGGTGGAGCTGGGACCAGGATCAGGACCTTGGTGTCCAGCCTCTCCTCCTGGCCCAGACCACATCCCAAGTTCTACTTCCAGTGAATGTCATGGCCATAGTGGGAGAGACTGGTTAGACTTCCTCTCCTCAGGCCTTGGTCCTCCTTCCAGGAGCCTGAGCTGGACCTCTGCTTGACATCCTCTTTAGCCTGGCCTGGGGAGGCTAGGAAGAGCCCAGCCTGCAGGTGCCCCAGCTCTCACGTAGAGGCCTCAGGCGAAGTCAGCCCCTGCCAAGCCTGGGATGTCCTGGGCAGATGCCCACTCTGTTCAGCACCAGCATCTGAACTCCAGAGAACAGAAACCACACTCACTAGCAAGGCGACACCTGCAATCCCACCCACTGCAACCCTGCACACCTGCAGCCCTGCACACCAGCAACCTCAGGAAGGAGGCAGGGGGCATGTGAGTTCCCGACGAGGGCAATTCCAGGACTACCGTGGCTTTTTGGAGCCCACAGGAGCTTTGAAGCTTGAGGGACCCAGATTCTCTTTCTAACTCTGCCATCTGCCACCTGCCCCCTGCACAACCTTGGGCAAGTCTGGACATCATGTCAGAGCCTCAGTTTCCTCATCTGCAAAATGGGCTTTCTATGCCCCTCTCCCAGGAAGATGAGGATTAAGGGGGCCCCCTTTGGGTAGTTGCCTGGATAGTGAGGGCCCCTGTTTATGTCAGATATTGAGCTCACCACCAGCAAAAGAGACACAGATGATCCAGTGCAGAGCCCGGCCTCACACTGCTCACTCCAGGGTCCTGATATTTCCTATAAATGTGATCCACGATTGAGTTCCTGGCTCCCTGCCTTCATCTGTGCCGTGCCCTCTGCTTACTGTGCCCACACCATGCCAGTTTTCCAGGCTGTCGCTGACCCTTGGCCGGTGTCTGCAGCCTCCTGGCTGACCCGCCCTAACGTGGCCCCAGCCGTCTCCCTCTCTTTGGCGGCAGTCATTGGTGCCACACAAACAGCCCATCTGAAGCTCACGTTCAAAACAGCCAGCCACCCACGGGCCCAGGAGGCTGCCGGAGCCAAGTGGACGCTCCTCCCCTGACACCCCTCGCAGTGAGGGTGGGCGGGCAGGACCAGGTGGCCCCCCGCACAGGAAAGCGGGTGTTTACAATGCAAACAAACAGAGGCTGAGCAGAGATTGTGCCATGGATTCAGCTTCAGGGAGGTGCAGACGCCCTGGTGCCAGGCGTGGTGTTTGCCCCCAGCCCCAGGGGTTCTTGCTGCCACCTGCAGCATGGAGTGCTGCTGAGCTGGATTCGTCCCCAGCGCTCAGCCTGTGCTGTATGCGGTGGCAGCGGGGCGCGCTGGCTGCAGGGAAGCCTTGGGTGCCTGCTCACCCTCCGCAGGCTGCCTCCTCCCGCCTGGGATTTCGCTGCCGTGGGGCCTGCTGCTGAGCTGCCTGGCTCTTAACGGAGATGCAGGGCCGATTCTGCTTCCTGCCCCAAGCCCTGCCCCAGCCAAGGGGCCACCACCCCCAGCATCATCAGCTCCCCACTCTCTCTCTGGCGTCACTCCCTGTCTGCAGCATCACCCCAGACTCTGATCACTGTAAGCGCCGCCCCATTCCACCATGCCTCTTTGACAAGCAGCCCTGGTACGGGGCCCTGTGCTCCTGCCAAGGGTGGAGGTAAAGGAGCAGCTCCTGGCCCAGGCAGAGAAACAGAAGCTGGGAAGAGAGGCCAGGACCACAGGCTCTGAGCCAGGCACCCAGCTCCACACTCAGCAGCCAGGTTGTGACCTCTGGCAATCACCGTGTGGGGCCTGGGCCCCTTTCTCCTCATCTGTAAAATGGGAACATGCCAGCTGGGTGTGGTGGCTCATGCCTGTAAATGCAGCCCTTTGGGAGGCCAAAGCAGGTGGATCACGAGGTCAGGAGATAGAGACCATTCTGGCCAACATGGTTAAACCCCGTCTCTACTAAAAATACAAAAATTAGCTGGGTGTGGTGACGCGTGCCTGTAACCCCAGCTGCTCGGGAGGCTGAGGCAGGAGAATCACTTAAACCCGGGAGGTGGAGGTTGCATGCAGTGAGCTGAAATCACACCACTACACTCCAGCTGGGGCAAAAGAGCGAGACTCCATCTCAAAAAAAAAAAAATGGGAAGATGCCAATTCCAGTCTCCACCTCGCAGGGTCAGCGTGAGGATTAAATAAGTCAGGGCAGTAGAAAAGCAGGCGCACAGCCTTTGAGCTCCGCGGGTGACAGTCATTGGTACCTTGCTCTCATCACTATGCTGAGAGGAAGGGAAGTACCGGGAACTGTGGGCCCAGAGGAGGGTGAGGGTGCCAAACACACCTGCCTTCATCCTCACAACCCCTGAGAAAGGACTGTTGCCAGACCCCTGGAATACAAGAGGAAACCAAGGTCACACCCAAGCCACCAGGCCTGGCGGAACCTGGATTTGACCCACCAAGCCCAGGCGAAAGGACTGGGTGGGGGAGGAGGGCACAGTGTTTTGCTGTGGCAGGGAGGTGGTGTCCTGAGGACCCGCCCGGGGCCCACCAGGGTCGATCCCAATGTCCCTGTCCCTTAGGAGGCCAGCAGCCCTGGGGTCCCATAGCAGGCAGAGCCGGGACAGCCCTCCCTCCCATAGGTCCACATGTCTGACCCAATTGTCCCCTCCACTGAGAGGCCTTTGAGCTTCCCAAGGCTCCAGCCCCATCGGACGCCCCACACTGGGCTGGGGCTGTGCTGGGCAGAGCTGGAAACACTCACCAGCCCTTGGCATCCAGGGCCTTCCTTCCAGACTGGTGAAATTCTATGTCTGTACCAAAGTCACCGCTACCATCCACACCGAGTGACTAGGGTGGGAAGTGGCCACAAGGAGACCCCTCTGCCTTCAGATCCCCCCCACAACCATAATTCTCCTGCCCAGAATTTCCCCAAGACCCATCTTGAATGCCTTGAGCCCCAGCACTTGGCAGGATGACATGTCTTGGAACAAGAAGAAAGAAGAAGGCAGGTGGAGAAAGCCCAGGAGCCTGCTGGCCAAGGCTGCCTATGATTCAGGAGCAGGTGGGATCCACCCTCACTCCCTCAACTGTGCGGTGAGAGCCTGGCAGCCTCCCTGAGCCTCAGTTTCCTCATCTATAAAATGGGGCTGATAACATCAGGCCTCGTGTCACCGGACTGCGGATAAAAGGACCCAAGATGGAGTTCCAGGCAGCAGCAAGCAGGTGGTAAGCGCTCAGTGGAAATTAGCTGTGCCTGTTACCGCCGCCCCTGTCCAGATGCTCCGCACCAGCTCTTACGTGAGAAAGGCTTTGCAGAGTGCTGTAGTCATGCAGCTGGGTTATGAAGAAGGGTGGATGTGCGGAAAAAGAGGCCTGGTGAGGTGGGAAGAGCCTGGCGGGGGGGACAGGCACACGTGAGCTCGAGACCTGACTCCCTGATGTAAGAGCTGGGTGACCCTGATCATGTGTTTAAACTCTCTGGACCTCTTTGCAAGGATTAAATGGGGAAAGGTGCATGATGGGGTCTAGGAGGTATCTGCGCACAGTAGAAGCTTAATTAAGGTCAATCTCATTAGCCTTCCACTCCTTGAATTCGTGAATAGCAGAGAACAGATGCTCATATACACCTATGCATTCTCCATCTCCCTCCATCTCACTCAGTGCTGATTTTGTTAGGTAAGGTGGCTCATGCCTGTAATCCCAGCATATTGAGGCTACGGTGGGCAGATCACCTGGGGTCAGGAATTCAAGATCAGCCTGGCCAACATGGTGAAACCCCGTCTCTACTGAAAATATAAAAATTAGCTGGGCGTGGTGTTGTGTACCTGTAATTTCAGCTACTCAGGAGGCTGAGGCAGGAGAATCGCTTGATCCCAGGAGTCGGAGGTTGCGGTGAGCTGAGATCATGTCACTGCACTCCAGCCTGGGCAATAGAGCAAGACTCTCTATCTTAAAAAAAAAAAACCTGATTTGTATCATCTGCTAATTTCCATGGTGTAAATACGCCCACTGATTGATTTTAAGCTACCAACCTAAGCAACGTTCGGAATAGCTGTGCACAGACAACTGTCGGGCATGATGAGAGCAGCTGCTCACAGCTCCCCTTCTCCTCCAACCACCCCTCTTCCCAACCCACTGCTCTCCTGCCACACCCACCATCTTTCTGGTCCCATGCATGCCAGGCATGTTCCTGCCTCAGGGCCTTTGCACTGAACTGCTGTGTCCTCTACCCAGAACTTTTCTCCCCTGGTTGTGACATGGCAGACATGTCTGGCTTTCCAGATCTCAACTCAGATGTCGCCTCCTCCGAGAAGCCTGTCCTGATCACCTTGCTAATATTGCTTCCCCACCCCCCACACACACCTACCACTCTGTGATTTCTTGATATTTTATTTCCTTCATGGCACTCGACTTGAAAGTATGACACACATTTATCTGTTATGTGCTGTTACGTATGTTTATCTGTTGACTTTCTGTCTTGCCCACTACGGGGTTGGCTCCATCAGAGTAGGGCCTTATCCCCGAAGTCCCAGCTGTGCCCTTGGTGTTTCACACAGTGCCTGACACGTAGTAGGTGCTCAGGCAATATTTACGACACAGATGAATGAACGAACAAATGAACAGTGAACGTCAGGACCCACCTGGGCTGATCTTCCCAGACCCTGCCTGGCCCCCAGCCCCT
The DNA here is from genome assembly GCA_004027835.1 of Alouatta palliata. Taxonomy (NCBI): domain Eukaryota; kingdom Metazoa; phylum Chordata; class Mammalia; order Primates; family Atelidae; genus Alouatta; species Alouatta palliata. The sequence continues at coordinate 51,552 of PVKV010004289.1, read as the reverse complement.
CCCCCATCACAGAGTCCCCTTGCGGAGGCTCTAATTAGCAAAGCCCCCTACTCCCGCCCCAGTGCAGCCCTCTCAACTGCAGCCCCATTGTGGACCCTGTAATTGCAGTTTTCTCCTCCACCCCGATTCTCCCTCTTCAGCAGAAAGACAGAGGCCGGCCCCATTGTGCAGCTCCTGTTGACACATAGATGACCTCACCAGGGCCTCCTGAGAGGGGCCCAGCAGGGGAAAGGGAGTGGGGAGTAGAGGGGTGGCAGTGGCTGGGCCCAGGTTGGGAAAGGCCTGGAGGCTGAGGCCTGGGACAAAGGGCCAGGGGGGATAAAGCTAAGGGTGGGGGTGGGGGAAGAAATCAAGAGAGAGTTTCTGGGGTTAAGACAAGGGTGCTTTCATTAGAGGAATACTTGAAGGAGGGAAGATTTCATCCTCAAGAAAGGATTCCCAGGGAAGACGGGGCCAGACGGCTGTGTGCTTGAGGGGGGTTTGGAGACACAGGAAGACTGACAGACGTAGGCCTAGGATCTGCCTGTCGTGAAGGCTTGGAGCAGAGACTCCCTGACCCTGTATCTTCATCTGTAAAACAGCAAATAAGAATGGTGCCTTCTGGGCCGGGCAAGGTGGCTCATGCCTGTAATCCCAGCACTTTGGGAGGCTGAAGCAGGTGGATCACGAGGTCAGGAGTTCAAGACCAGCCTGGCCAAGATGGTGAAACCCCGTCTCTACTAAAACTACAAAACTTAGCCGGGCATGGTGGCGGGCACCTGTAATCCCAGCTACTCAGAAGGCTGAGGCAGAGAATTGTTTGAACTCGGGAGACGGAGGCTGCAGTGAGCTGAGATCAGACCACTGCACTCCAGCCTGGGCGACAGAGACAGACTCCGTCTCAAAAACAAAAACAAAAACAAAAAAACACCTCTGACTGTCTTGGGGTCTCTAGTAGATCACTGAGGTCAGGTAAGGACACAGGAAAGGCTGGGTGATCATTCCTCTTACCCACTGACACCGGCACATGCGCCCTCGTTCTCTCTCGCTCTGTTTCTCTCTTTCTCTCTCTCCTCCTTTTATAGAATTTACTCATTCCCTGCCCCCTCAAGCTGCCCACATTTTGGCAAGGCCCCTCCTCCAGTGACCCCTGGCTGAGCCCAGGCACCTGCTGCCTCCCGCTCTGGGCTCTTGCACCTTCCTCCTCATATGTGAGCCCCCAGCAAGGCCATCTGGTGTCCGCCTGGATCTCCGCCCTAGGCCCCTTGTTACTACTCCAGCCCTGAGCACCCCACTGCCAATCGCCCTACCTGAGGGGCCCCGGGGAGGGAGCATCTGCCCACGACACCTGGGGAGCCCTGGGTTTGCCATCAACTCCTTCCCTCTGGGAAGGGGACAATCCCTGGGTCAGGACAGCTGCCAGATCCAGGGAGCCCCATGCACTGAAAGGAATGGAGTGGGGCTTAGTGGGGGCAGCTCATGGCCTCGAGGGAGACTGGGGTGCCTGGCCAGGCCTTCCTCCTTGTCTATGAATCACATTATTTTTTTTGAGATGGAGTCTCGCTCTGTTGCTCAGGCTGGAGTGCAATGCCACAATCTCCGCTCACTGCAACCTCCGACTCCCAGATTCAAGTGATTCTCCTGCCTCAGCCTCCTGAGTAGCTGGGATTACAGGTGTGTGCCACCATGCCTGGCTAATTTTTGTATTTTTAGTAGAGACAGGGTTTCATCATATTGTCCAGGCTGGTCTCGAACTCCCGACTTCAGGTGATCCACCCACCTCAGCCTCCCAAAGTGCTGGGATTACAGGCATGAGCCACCGCGCCCAGCCACATTTAATTTTAATCAGAATTTTTTCAGCATTGTATTGTTTTCATGAGCAAGTATTTTGCAGATCGAAGCTCCTTACGTTAATTTAGTTTCTTGGCTTGGCTTCAATTGAGTGTGTTTCAAATAGTTCCTAACTTAGTCTTTTTATGTTCATTTCCATTTCACTAAACTTGTTTTCACTGGCATCTGTATTTCCCCCTGTGACGTTTCCATTGAAGAGTTCATCTTCCAAACAGTGTTCAGCCACGTCCCACTTTAGCTTCTGCCGCCATGGATTTCCCTTGCTGGCCATCGTTTTCTGCCAAGGTCAATGTCATAAGTGCTAAATTTGGTTAGGAAGGTTTGATTCTAACCAAAATCAAGAGGTTTTCCTTGGTGCGGGGTTGGTCTGAGGTGGATGATTCTCCCAGCGAGATTTCTCCTGCTATGAAGGACTAGGACTCCTGCTGACTTCCCACAGCAAAGAGCGTCACAGGTATAGAGCAACCTATCCGGGCTCGGGTCAAATGACATCCCCAGGGTCAAAGTGCCCTGAGTCTGAAGAGGGCCCAGGTCCTTGACAGCAGAATCAGGACTGGAAAAAAGTCAGCAGAAACCACGACAACCCAGTCAAGGCAGGACTAAGGGCCCAGACCCTGCAGGAAAGAAGGTTTGGGTCGCCCCACTCGGCAAAGAACCATGACTGGCTCAGGTGTCACCTTCTCTTCTGCCCAAACCTCTACCTTGGGGCCCTGGTGATTACTGAGGTGGGCGGAGTCTAAGAGGCCTGCAGCAATCTCTGTCCCACCCCCAGCAGTCACACCCTTCCCCTGAGCGCAGGCAGAACTGGAACTCGATTCTAACCAATGGGGTACGCCAAAGGTGGTGAGACGACGTCACTTCCGCAATGACGCGATGTAAGCGTAGGGCCTCCATCTTGCCCGCAGGGATGATGGAAGCTGCCATCGGGGAGAGATCCACAGTGCCAGGAGCTGAGGTCCTCCAGTCCAGCAGCCTGCGGGGAGTTGAATTCTGCCAGCAACCGTGTGAGCTGGGAAGCAACTCTTCCCCAGTGGTGCTTACAGGTGAGACCGCAGAGCCTGTTCTCACGCCCTGATTGTAGCCTTGTCAAAGACGGGAGAGCTCGGCCAGGCACGGTGGCTCATGCCTGTAATCCCGGCACTTTGGGAGGCTAGAGCGGGCAGATCACTTGAGATCAGGAGTTCCAGACCAGCCTGGCCAACATGGTGAAACCCCACCTCTACTAAAAATACAAAAATTAGCCGACCGTGGTGGCAGATGCCTGTAATCTCAGCTGCTCTGGAGGCTGAGGCAGGAGAATCGCTTGAACCCAGGAGGTGGAGGTTGCAGTAGGCCGGGATCACACCACTGCACTCCAGCCTGGGTGACAAGAACAAGACTCCATCTCAAAAAAAAAAAGCAAAAAACAAAAAAAACCAACTACACTGAACAGCCTCCTGCCCCACAGAGACCAGAGATCATAACTGTGTTTTGCTGTAAGCCTGTAAGTATTGTGCTAATTTATTTTGCAACAATAGACAACAAATCCACCAGGCAAACAAATAGCAATGACAAGAAATGTTAGTAGTGGTAGAGTATAGAGATGTGTTTGTATACTGAGCACCTACTATGTGCCAGTCACTGTGTTAAGTACTGCACAGGCTTCGCCTTATTTATTCCTCACATGAACTATAGCCATGCTTTGGTCACCTTTTACAGAATGAAGAAACTGAAGCTCAGACAGGCCAAAATGACTGGCAGGCTCCAGAGCAAGGCCCAGAGCCTGGCTCTGAGCTAAGGGCTGGTGGGAGAGGCAGGAGGTGACCCAGGAGCACCCGGTTTCTCTTTTCCTCCCAGATCCACTGTCATCCACATCCTTCTCCTCTTTGGGTACAGACACCCTTCATGTTGTCACACAGTGACCACGTGGACATAAATGCACCTGCGATATGTTTATGGCGACAAACTTCCCAGAAACGTAACATCCATTTTACCTGCAGTTTTAATAAGCATTTAATTCCTTCAATTGTCTGGTGGTCTATTTGCAAGAGAAACTGAACTACCTGATCATTTCTCACTTCACCTGCCATACGGGAAAGACATTCAATTAGAAAAATCTATTGCTAATTTGAAAGCTCTGATTCTATCATTTCCTACAGGGAAGACATGTAAATTGCATGTTATTTAACACCCTTTCATGGCAGGTGAGTTCTGCGGGGACAATTATAATCTGCTCTCCACTCTTCTTACAGATTCCTGACAAGCAGGGAGGAGGGAGGAGGGAGAAGGAGGAGGAGGGAGAACAGGAGAGCATTTTGAAGGCTGGCTCCAAGTGGCTTTAGGAACCCATGAATTTAAAGGGCCTAAGCAGTTTGGTGCCTGCTGAGGGGCTGCCTGGGAACCCAGGCCAGACCCCACCCCCTCCAACCCTACAAGTCCTCTGGCCTTTCCCTAAGCATCTGGAAAATCACCGTGGCAGGGGGAGGGAGAGAGGGGTCAGGATGCCCTGATCCACACTCCAGCCTCTGTCACCAGCTGTGTGGCACACAGCTGTCCCTTAATCTCTCTGGCCCTGGTCTCCATCTGTGCAATGGAGAAACATAACACTCCCCAGCCTGAGCTGCTGGGAGGACCAAACCCAATATCAAGTTTAAAACACAAAAGGGGACTTCACAAACTACAGAGCACTGTCCCCTGGCGAAGGGCACTAGCATTGGGAGACAGACCTAAAGCACCCACTCAGCGTCTCCCACCCCACAAACTCCCTGGAAGGTTTTTCTCTAGTACGACCCAAATCTTTCTGGCTAAGGGGTTTTTCAAGATGAAACTATTTCTTCCTACACAATTATAGCAAACGGGCTGTTTGTAGCACCCCCCTACACACACACAGAAACACACACACACACACACACACATGCACACGCACGCCTGGATAGATGTCTCTGGAAGAGTGTTTCAGAAGCCAAGGGGTCTGTGGAGGCCTCTAGGGTGGGGAGCTGGGGAGGGAGGGAGCAGAGACCTAGTTTTTACCAAAAGCTTTTTGTACAGCTTAGATTTCTTCCCTCCTTCTTTCCCATCGGGTGCACCCATTACCTACTCAAAAGCATTCTTTCATACTTTTATACATGTATTCACTTTTTTTTTTTTTTTTATTTGAAACAGAGTCTCTCACTGTCACCCGGGCTGGAGTGCAATGGCTCAGTCTCACCTCACTGCAACCTCTGGCTTCCTAGGATTACAGACGAACCCCACCACACCCGGTTAATTTTTTATATTTTTAGTAGAGATGGGTTTCACTATGTTGGCCAGACAGGTCTGGAACTCCTGACCTCGTGATCCACCCGCCACAGCCTTCCAAAGTGCTGGGATTACAGGTGTGAGCCGCCGCGCCCAGCCCATTTATTCACTTTTAACAAATGAAACGTGACCCCTGGCTCCTCCCTCCGTCCCCCACCCTAGACCCCTGCTTCCTGGCCTCCCCAGGCTCCTGCAATCTTTCAGACCTCCTCGTTCCAGCACCTGCCCTTGCCAGACCCGGGCTGGGCTCCCCTTGAAGCTGGCGACCTGGAGCTGGCTCTAGAGGGAAGAGCAAAAGTGCGCTGCTCCTTTTAGGGAGCTGTGAACAGACACACCCCCAAACCCGAAAGCACGTTCATGGGGCGCCCTGCCGCCTAGCGGCCATCCTTGCAGGCCCCACTGCCCGGGGGACGGGGGCGGGCGCCACCTGCTGGACGCAAGTGAGAAGTGCACGCGGGTGCCTATTGTGAACTTGGTCCTTCCAGACTGAGTCCGGCTCAGGGGTCGCCAGCCCTGAACGGTGTATCCCGGGTTCCCGCCGGGGTCGCAACATCCTCCTCCCCACATGTTCCTCCCAACAGCTGCTTCAGGTATTTTTCCCAGACGTGACGTTTTTACATGTTAGAGGTGTGTCAGACTAAAAGTCTCCATTCACTCCCCAAATGTGCACCAAGCCAGAACAGTGACGTGGTAACCAACAAGGTATTCGTGATCCCGGCAGGCTCTGAGGACCGGAGGCTGAGATTAAACAACGCATTACACAAAGAACCATTTAACTGCAAGCACAATCTCGCTTAATGGGGAAGGAGAGAACGGAGCGTGGGTTAAGTTGATCTCCTCACCAGTCGGGCAAGGTAGGATTAATGGCTGTTTTACAGAGGAGGCTCAGAGAGGTGGAGTGACTCCCCTAACATCACACAGCAAGAGAAGATGGGGCTCAAATAGGGACCCGGTTGTCCAGGCCCCAAGAGGCTGGGAAGGTGCAGGTCCCCGGTAGGCCCACTGCCAATTAGCAGAAATAGCTTCCAACCCCCACAAGGGCCCAGGGAGGAGCTGTTTGCCCAAAGGCTGCTTTCAGCAGCCACTGCTAGGGGTTAGACCAGGCCCCCCGCAAGAGCCGCAATCTCCTTTGTCTAAAGGGACAGGCAGACAGAACGGAGCCCTCAAACACTGTCCCCGAGAAGACCACCTTCCTCTGCCTCTGCTCACCTCCCTTTTCAGCAAACTAGCCCCCCATCCTTCACGACAGAAGAAAGCCCTGCAGTAAAATGCAGCACACCTGGGCCCCTACCAATTACCGTCTCCTCCCTAGCCTCAGTTTTCCTGCCTGTCTATGCAATGAGAGGTCAGACCAGACGGTCTAAAGGTCAAGGTTCACCGAAGTGCTCTCACCCTCTCCTCCCACCTCCCTCCATCAGCCAGCGCAGAGACTTACAGGTTTCTCCGTGGTGCTGGATGATGTTCTCAGTTTCCCCAAAATGACCTGGCTTTGGGAGACAAGGCGGAAATGGTGACTTGGGAGGCCAAGAGGACTCCCTGGCCACTTGGCAGCTCAGGGAGGCAGCCAGCAGGGGAGGGCCCCTGGGCAGGACCCCTCCCCGTCTGAGTTTTGGGCCCTCACTGTGCCCCGCAGACTCTCCCTGAGCTGGAATCCAAAGCTCCCTGTGGGTGAGTCCTGCACTTCGCTAAAAGTGGTGGAAATGGCAGGGCAGGTTCAAGTCCAGCTCCCAACCTGCCACTGCTGTTTTCTTTTTTATTTTTATTTATTTATTTTTTTGAGACGGAGTCTCACTTTGTAACCCAAGCTGGAGAGCAGTGGCATGATCTCAGCTCACTGAAACCTCCACCCGCTGGGTTCAAGCGATTTTCCTGCCTCAGCCTCCCAAGTAACTGGAACTACAGGCACCTGCCACCGCACCTGGCTAATTTTTGTATTTTTAGTAGAGACGGGGTTTCACTATCTTGGCCAGGCTGGTCTTGAACTTCTGACCTCGTGATACACCATACCAGGCCCCTCCACTAGTGTTTTCAGAGCCTTGTGCCCTTGGGCAAGTCACCTCACTGGCCCACTGTTGTCCTGTCTCTTTGTTCCCACGTAGATGTCGGTGACACCTGCCTCCCAGGTCGTCGCAGGTGAGATGAGATAATCCCATCGGCAGAAGGCAGAGTGCCTTGAGGGCATTGGCACTCACAGAGTTACCCTTGATGGTGATGGCTGCCCAGGCTGGTCCGTGTCAGCCTCCCCAGATGATGAATGAAGAATGGATGGGAAAGCCAGGCATGGTGGCTCACACCTGGAATCCCAGCACTTTGGGAGGCGGAGGTGGGTGGATCACCTGAGGTCAGGAGTTCGAGACCAGCCTGACCAACATGGTGAAACCCCATCTCTACTAAATACGAAAAAGTAGCCAGGTGTGGTGGCACATGCCTGTAATCCCAGCTACTTGGGATTAGAGGCTGAGGCAGAAGAATTGCTTGAACTTGGGAGTCAGAGGTTGCAGTGAGCCGGGCTTGCACCATTGCACTTCATCCTGGGCAACAAGAGCAAAACTCCATCGAAAGAAAGGAGGAAGGGAGGCAGGGAGGGAGGAAAGGGAGAGAGGGAGGAAGGAAAGAAGGAAAGGAGAGAGAGAGAGAAAGAAGAAAGAAGGAGGGAAGGAAGGAGATAGAAAGGGAGGGAGGAAGGAAGGAAAAGAAAGAAGGGAGGGAGGAGGAGGAGGAGAGAAAGAAAGAGAGAAAGGGAGGAAGGAAGGAAGAAGGGAGGGCGGGCAGGTGGCCAGGCAAACTTGGACCTTGCAAATGCTTGGTACTCTTCCATCTGTGACTTCACTTAGCCCCCACAAAACGCCTGCTTCCATCATTTTCCACCTGGGGAAACCGAGGCTCAGAGAAGGGAAACACATTCCCAGTGTCACGCAGTGCTGGGTTCCAGCTGGGCAGTGCTGGAATCAAACTCCGGTGTCCAGAGAGGGTCAGCTGCAATTCGTCAGGGGAACAGCCTGGGCCACCGGGGCCGCGTTTCGCTGGAAAATCACTCCTTTCTCATCACAGCCGGCACCTCCCGACCTCGGCCACACGGGGGCAGCAGCGCCTCGGCCATGGCCTGGCCTCGCGCTGAAGTTTCTTCCGTCCCTGCTGGGAACGCCTGGGCGGCTGCGGCGGCAGGACTCCGAGCAGGAAGGGGCCACGTCAGGGGCCTCTAGGGTCTGCGAGGGGCCCAGGCTTGGTCCTGCCGCTCCGCTGCCTTGGTGCATGGAGGATGGAGGACGGCCGTATTTTAGCCCCAGAATTTTTTTGCTGTGTGATCCAGGTAAGTTCCTGCCCGGCTCAGGCCTCAGTTTCCCTATCAAATGTAGAATTGGTTCAGTTCAGGGACGGCAAACTAGCAGTCTGGAGCTTTGTCCGATCTACACGGGGTTTTTCAAACATTGTAATTGGTTGACGGCTTCTCTGGAGCGACCTGGCCAGGCCAGTGGACCATGTGGCTTCCTCCGCCAGCCCCCAGGGGCGACTCAGTGGATTTACGCCCCTCACCTACCTGATCAAGGCCCGAGTTTGTCAACCCACCTGGCCCTCTGGAGACACCAGGAAACAAAATAAGCAGTACCCCGTGAGCCAGGCTGGGGAAACAGCCCTCCAGGAGGGGGCAACCAAGGCCCCCACCCAGCCAACCACCTGCCCACCCTCAGGAGCACCATCACAGTCCAGGGCAGCCGTCCTCTGTGGGAGGGAAGGCTCAGCCTCAGGCATGGATGACAACAGATTGCTTTTTGGGGAGACTTCACTTTTTTTCCTCTGTAAAAATAGGTATAACTCAGAGTGGTCGTGAAGTTTGAGATTATATATATACACATTACTTGTCACAGATCCCAGCATAAACTAATAATGTCTAACCACATCAGGGGACTGCTCCAATCCCACCATGAGAAGGTGGCCCAAATCCCCAGACCTCCTCTCCCCGCTCTCCCCTCCCCATCCAGAACCAAGCACCCAAGCGCTGGTAAACACAGACTCCAGGATCGCAGAGCAGGAGGGCCTCAGGACCCGAAGCATCCTCTGGTCTCTGGATCCACTCCCCCAAGACTAGCAACTTGCCCATCAGGGAAGTCATGGGAGGGATTCCCTGGGTCAGTCTCAGTAGGTCACAAAGCCTTGCAGGCCTGGGGCCTGTGTCCCCACCCAGGTAGCCCCGGCTCCAGATAACACCAAGGGCCTCTGCCAGGTTGGGGTGGGGCGAATCATAAAAGGGACCGTGGAACTGCTGGCGGGTTCCAAGTCTCCATTTCACAGAAGCAGTGGAAGCCTGATGGCGTCACTACCTCCATGCAGATGAGACGGAGACTCCGGAGGCTGATGGGCTTTGCCTGAGATCCACGCAGTCAGACTCAGAGGCCGTACTGGTTCGTCCCACGGTCTTCCAGAGAGAGCTGGGCTTTTCTGCGGGAGCCCTGACCCACCCACGACAGCCCCGGGGATGGCCCACAGCCTGTGGCAAACTCCGTTCATTCAAAGCCATTGCCCTTCCCTCTCTGTCCCCTGCCAGTGGGTGGCACCCCCGCACAGAGCCCCTCAAGCCTGAAACATGGCATCTCCCAAAACGTCTCTGAGCCCACCTCCCACCCAACTCATCACCGGACCCTGTGGATTCAAAATCAGCTTGAACCACATCTGGGCTGTGCCTTCGGATTGGGGTGCACGCTCTTCAGATTGCCACAGGCTTCACGGCTCCCTGCCGCATCCCCAGCTCTGGGGACCCAGGTCCACTGCTGTCGTGTACAGGGCTTCACTGACGTGCTTTTTACAGTGAGGAAATAGTTCTTTACCCCCATCAAGTGTGCAGGAAAGAAAACTGGGCAGAGAGGTCTGCCTATTTGAAGAAAAAAATTATTTTCTTCATGGGAGATAAGGCAATTTCTAAGGCGCATGCAACCGAAATGCATTATATGTAAAATGTGTAATATCTAAATTTTTTTGTTTGTTTTGAGACGGAGTCTTGCTCTGTTCCCCAGGCTGGAGTGCAATGGTGTGATCTCGGCTCACTGCAATCTCCGCCTCCCAGATTCAAGTGATTCTCCCGCCTTAGCCTCCCTAGTAGCTGGGATTACAGGAACCTGCCACTATGCCTGGCTAATTTTTGTATTTGTAGTAGAGACAGGGTTTCACCATGTTAGGCTGGTCTCGAGCTCTTGACCTCGGGTGATCTGCCTGCCTTGGCCTCCCAAAGTGCTGGGATTACAGGCGTGAGCCACCGTGCCTGACCATATCTAATATTTTTTTACACTCAGCCCATGTTATACATTTTTGCCACCTGTCTGGCCACTGTAGGGTCTGGAGGTTGCAACCCCTTGGTTAGCGTAATCCCAGAACAGACGTACAATGAGATGGGGGTGGGCGTGGGCAGAGGGAGAGGAAGAGTCAAGCCATTTAGATAACGGATTTACTCTCCAGTCCCCAAAAGGCAGGAAGGGGGCACATAGGTACTACCTCCTATCAGAGTCATAATCATTGCCACTTCCATGCACCTCCCTCTCAGTTTCCCACCCAATTCCCACAGACTGGGCCCCTCCGCTGTCTCCTGTCCACAGTGTAAGTTGCAAAGCCTTGAGTTGTCTCTCAAGCCTCAACCAGGTGAACGATGGTGCCTCATGCCACCCAGGTCCTATTGAAATGATTATGTGTTTTTTTTTCTTTAAACTGTTAATGAAATGAATTATATTAATTTCCTAATAATAAATCAGCTTTGCATTCATGAGATAAACACAAGTTCATCATAATATACTGATTTTTTTTTTTTTTTTGAGTTGGAGTCTCACTCTGTAGCCCAAGCTGGAGTGCAGTGCTACAATCTCAGCTCACTGCAACCTCCACCTCCCAGCTTCAAGCAATTCTCCTTCCTCAGCCTCCGAGGTAGCCTCCAACACCACACCCTGCTAATTTTTTGCATTTTTAGTAGAGACAGGTTTTACCATGTTGCCTCAAGTGGTCTCCATCTCCTGAGCTCAAGGCAGTCTGCCTGCCTCAGCCTCCCAAAGTGCTGTGACTATAGGCGTGAGCCACCGCACCTGGCCTATACTACATTTTTCCATTATTGTTATTGCTGAATTCACTGTGCTAATAATTTTCAAGAATTCTTGGATTCTATGTTCATAGATAAAATTGACGTGAAAGTTTTCTCTGTTGTACTGTCTTCATCTGATTTTCAAGCTTGTGCTACCTGAGTGAGGTAAACTGACAGGTGTTGACTGCGTTTCTCCACTGTGGAGTAGAAATCTGGGTAAGCTTGAACTTATTTGTTCTTTGAATGTTTAGCCAAATTGGGATTTGGTTCATCCCGCTATCTTCCAGAGAGGGCTGGGCTGTTAATTTGGTGAATTCCAAATTCACATACCTGGAATTGTCATCTGGGACAGATGTTTTCTTTATAGGACGATTTTAAACTACTAAATTAATGTGTTAGATAATTATAAGGCCTTTCACATTTTCTATTTTTTCTTGAGTCAATTTTAATAAACTGTATTTTTCTAGGAATTTTGCGAATTTGAGACGTCACGTGCATTGGTATACAGTCTTATAATAGTCTTGCGATATTTAATATTTTCCATGAACTCTATGGAGAATCTAGAATTATGTCCCTTCTTTCGTCCCTAACATTGTTTATCTGTGCTCTCTCTTATGTCTTAAACTTGTAAGAGATTTGTATGATATTTTTTTAGTCCTTTCCAAAAATAACTCTTTGTCTTTGATTATCTTCCCTACTTGAGTTTGTTTTCGTGTGTGTGTGTGTGTATGTGTGTGTGTGTGTGTGTGTGTGTGACATCTTGCTCTGTTGCCCAGGCTGGAGTGCAGTGGTGTGATCTCAGCTCACTGCAGCCTCCCAAATCTGAGTTCAAGCAATTCTGCCTCAGCCTCCCAAGTAGCTGGGAGTACAGGCGCATGCCACCACGCCCAGCTAATTTCTGTAGTTTTTAGTAGAGATGGAGTTTTGCCGTGTTGGCCAGGCTGGTCTTGAACTCCTGGTCTCAAGTAATCCACCTGCCTCAGCCTATCAAAGTGCTGGGATTACAGGCATGAGCCACCACGGCTGGCCATTTAGGTTTGTTTTCTACTTTTATTGATTTCTGTTCTTAACATTTGATTCCTTTGACTGTCTTGGGGTTTATTCTGCTGTTCTTATTTTAACTTTTAAGTCAAATGCTTAGTTGATTTCATTTGAAGCATTTCTTTTTTCTCCTTTTTTTTTTCTTATTCTTTGTTGTTGTTGTTGTTGTTGGGGGGTGGGAAAGAGTCTTGCTCTTTTGCCCAGGCTAGAGTGCAGGGACGCCATCTCAGCTCACTGCAACCTTCACCTCCTGCGCTCAAGCACTCCTCCTGCCTCAGCCTCCAAAGTAGTTAGGACTACAGGTGTGCACCACCACGCCCAGCTAATTGTTGTATTTTTTGTAAAGACAGGGTTTTGCAAGGTTGCCCAGGCTAGTCTCAAACTCCTGGGCTCAAGCAATCCATCCGCCTCGGCCTCTCAAAGTGCTGGGATGCAGGCGTGAGCCACCCCGCCCGGACCGTGAAGCATTTCTTATCCGCCAACACCAGCACTGAAGGTTATCAACTCTCCTCTAAATGCTGCTTTGATTGGATCTCACAAGTCTTGATGCGACACATTTTTGTGAATGCTCCGTTCTAAGTATTTTGTAATCTTAGCTGTGATTTCATTTTTGGATTACGAGCTGTTTAGATGTACTGTTTTTCCTAAAGTACAGGCATGGGCTGGTTGTCTTTTGGTTATTAACATCTGACTTGTTTAGATTGTGATAGGGGAATACAGTCTGTGTACACATTGCGGTGGAAGCTATGACCTCTTCCGGAACGAAGGAGTTAGTCCCCCGGCTGCCGGGAGAGCTGCTAGAGGATGGCCCCAGCTGTCTGCTCTCTTAGGAAGTTATGTGGGCTGAGATTGCCTTGCCCGATCAAGACCATGCTTCCTTCATCGAACAGCCTGCATGCAATGGGCTGCTCAGGGTGGGTGTGTGAAGGACTGGTTTATTACCAACTCAAGACCCTTCTGAAGGACCGCCCAGCTCCAGCACTCTGCACGGAGCTGGCAGAGGCCTCTGTGGCATTGTATGGCAGCACACCTCTCCCTCCGCACAGACCTGCCTCATCCCATCCATTCCACAGGTGCTGATCCCAGGAGTGTTCCCTAATAAAATCCCTGCATTCCAGTCTCCATCTCAGAGCCTGGCTCCCAGAAGATCCAGCCTACCACCCCGATCTTTGACACGCATTGAGGTTAGCTTTATAGTCTATGATATTTTGCAAACGTCCTATGCATGCTTGAAAAGAATATGTTTGCCTCAATATGGGGCTTTCGTGTACTATGTGTTGATTATATGAAACTTGTCATTGTGTTCCTCAAGTCTCCGGTTTCTTCACCAAAATGGCCTAAAAATATCCCATCCTGAAGGTGGAGATGTCTATTCTTGTTTCTTCCATCTTTGCTTTATATTTGTTGCAGCTATGATGATATAATATATAAATTGGGAACTGTTACAGCTTGCTAGTGAAATTGAGCCTTCCACCGTTAACTAGTGACTCTCGTACCTAATAATGCTTTTCTCCTTTAAAGCCTACTTTCACCTTATATAATACAGCTGATGCAACTTTCTTTTAGTTAGTATTTACCTAGCGTATTTCTTCTATGTATTTTTCTGTACTTGGACTTTCAGCTATTCTTGGTTCCTATGTTTGAGGTATGGGATTATGTTCTCTTGTAAACAGAACATAATCACTGTGTTTTTAAAAATCATTCTGGGGCAGGCGCAGTGGCTCACACCTGTAATCTCAGCACTTTGGGAGGCTGAGGCAGGGGGATCACCTGAGGTCAGGTGTTCAAGACCAGCCTGGCTAACGTGGTGAAACCCTGTTTCTACTAAAAGTTCAAAAAATTAGCCGGGCATGGTGGCAGGTGCCTGTAATTTCAGCTACTCGAGAGGCTGAGGCAGGAAGATCACTTGAACCTGGGAGGCAGAGGTTGCAGTGAGCCCACATCTTACCATTGCACTCCATCTTGGGCAATAAGAGTGAAACTCCGTCTCAAAAAAAAAAAAAAAAAAAAAAAAAAAGGCTCACACCTGTAATCCCAGCACTTTGGGAGGCTGAGGCAGGCAAATCACCTGAGGTAGGGAGTTCAAGACCAACCTGATCAACATGGAGAAATCTCGTCTCTACTAAAAATACAAAATTAGCTAGGTGTGGTGGTGCATGCCTGTAATCCCAGCCACTCAGGAGGCTGAGGCAGGAGAATCACTTGAACCCGGGAGGCGGAGGTTGTAGTGAGCCCAGATCACGCCATTGCACTCCAGCCTGGTGACAGAGCGAGACTCCGTCTCAAAATAAATAAATAAATAAATAATAGATAAAATAAAATTCATTCTGACAGTCGTCTTTTAACTAAAGAAGTTAGTCCTTTAACGTGAATTACTGATAACATGAACTTAGATTAATTGAGATTAATTTCCATAATGTGTTTTCTATTCTATTTTTCCTACCCTCAGCCCCCTTTCTTACCTTCCTTTGAATCATTTGAGATGTTTGTCTTCTTTCTCTTATCCTAATTTGTCTTTCTAATTATTTAGAAGTGATAAGCTCTATGACTAGTTTTCAGTGCTTCCTCTAGCTGTTTTAACACTGAGCACTTAACAAGGTCTAAACTTCATATATTTGCCTTCTCCCCAAATAATAGAAAGACATTCACAACTTGAATTCTGAGCATTTCTCCCATATCAGATGGTATTGTCCAGTACTTCAGCACTGGCCCGTTTTTCCTACCGTAATTACACATTATTATTGTGGAGTCATATACTCCACGTTTGTTGAGTTTTCCACCAAATATTTCCAGTGTATTTGCCCATCATTCCTTCTTGTATGCCTGGCTTTTTCTCTGGAATAATTTTGATTCTGTCTGAACTACATTACATTTATGTTTTTCCTTAGTGAAGATCTTTCAGAGGTAAAATCTCACCGTTTCTATTTCACCCTCAGTCCGGAAGGATAGTAGAAAGTTCTAAATTGACTGTTGGTTTTTTCTCAGTGCATGAAAGATATAATTTCACTGTGTTCTGGTTTCCATTGATGATAGTGACACATCAGCTGTAAATTGAATTATTGATCCTTTAGAGATTTTTTTTTTTTTTTTTGAGACAGAGTTTAGCTCTTGTTGCCAGGCTGGAGTGCAGCAGGGCCATCTCAGCTCACTGCAGCCTCTGCCTCCCAGGTTCAAGTGATTCTCCTGCCTCGGCCTCCCCAGGAGCTGGGATTCTAAGTGCCTGCCACCATGCTCAGCTACTTTCGTAGTAGAGATGGTGTTTCACCATGTTGGCCAGGCTGGTCTTGAACTCCTGACCCCATGTGATCTGCCCACCTCAGCCCCTCGAAGTGCTGGGATTACAGGTGTGAGCCACTGCTGCTGGCCAGATGCTTTCAACATCTTCTCTTTTTTCTCTGATGTTCTGTAGTTTTCTTGGGATGTATGTAGAGGTGAATATCTTTTTATTTATATTGCTTGGGATTCACTGGGCTTCCTGGATCTTAGATCTGTTATGTACAACAATTTCACAAAGGTGTCAGCCATTACCTCTTCGTGTATTGCCTATTCCCCTATTTGGTTAGCTCCTTCTAGAACTCTAAATACATTTACATTAGGCCCTGTCACTAAATGTTTCTGGATAATTCCTTTGGTTCTGCTAGCTTATTAAACCTCTCTTTGGCCGTGTCTAATCTGCTGCTCATTCTGCTTATTTCAAATTTCAGATGTTATCATTTTCATTTCTGTAAGTTTATTTGATTCTTTTTCAAATCTGGTTGTTCCTTTTTTGTTGTTTTTTGTTTTGTTTTCTGAGATGGAGTCCCACTCTGTCTCCCAGGCTGGAGTGCAATGGCATGATCCCAGCTCACTGCAACCTCCACCTCCAGGGTTCAAGCGATTCTCCTGGCTCAGCCTTCCAAGTAGCTGGGATTACAGGCACCCACCACCATGCCCGGCTAATTTTTTTTTATTTTTAGTAGAGACAGGATTTCACCATGTTGCCCAAGCAGGTCTCAATCTCCTGACCTCAAGTGATCCACTCCACTCAGCCTCCCAAAGTGCTGGGATTACAGGTGTGAGCCACCATGCCCAGACCTGGTCGTTCCTTATACTCTCTCATTCCCTGTTCATATTTCAAACTTCTCCTTTAATTCTTTGAAAACATAAAAATAGTTATTTTAAATATGTATTCTGCATGTGATCACTTCAAACCTGAAAGCTCAAAGGTTCCCCTTCTGTCTCTCGTTTCTGCTGGTTCTCTTACTTTCCTTGTGGAGTTTGTTATTTTTCACTGTGAGCTGCTCATATTCTTGGGAACTTTGTGGATGTTTCTGTAAGGCTGAGATGGTAGCTAAAATTCCTCAAGGAAAGTTTAAGGCTTGCATGTGCAAGCTGACTGCAGGTACTATCAAGCAGAGGCCAGTTTAAATTTTCAACTTCAGTGTTTTTGAACCACACAAGTAGCAGGAATTCAAACTGAAAATCACGTGAGGGCCAGCTTGTGGTTACAGATTCTCAGTGGAGAGATTTTTCTCTCAACCCAATGTCAAGGTCAGGGCAGGCAAGCTTCCTTTCTGTTCTCCTCTGCGGGGTGGGATTTGCTTTTCATTCTTTCTAACACTCTAGACATAGACCTTTTGGACTCTGGCTTTGAAGAGGTCTCCTGTTACATCCCCCCTCGGGTGAAGCCCAGACTTTCTCTCCCGTTCCTTGCACCTCACACAGCTATGGAAACACAGGCTCAAAGTCTCCAAGGCATCCACCTTTGCTTCATTTTGGAAATCCATCACTCTTGCATTCATGCTAACTCAGCAATGTGTAAAAAAAAAAAACAAAAAAAAAAAACAAAAACAAAGATTAAAGCAATATTTTATCCCGCATCTTGGTTATAATCAGGGGAGTGGTTAAAGGGATCGAATCTGGCACGGTGCCAGAAACAGAAGCTCCCTCTGAGAACTTTCCAGAGCGTGCCTTGGCCTCGGGCCTGCGCTATTCTTTCAGTGCACACAAGAGCATATTCACAGATGTATCTGTGGGTTGCTGTTGCTGTTGCATCTGCAGCCAGGAGGAAGGGAGAGTTCGGGGTTCTCGATCTTGATGCGGACATGAAACAGTGAAGACTCTTGAGAGATGGACCGAGAAAGTTGAGTAGCGGAATGGTGGCTGTTATGATGGCGTTTGAGCACGTATTTGAATGTCGCCCCGCTGTTAATCACAGCTTCCCCTCTGTA
The DNA here is from genome assembly GCA_004027835.1 of Alouatta palliata. Taxonomy (NCBI): domain Eukaryota; kingdom Metazoa; phylum Chordata; class Mammalia; order Primates; family Atelidae; genus Alouatta; species Alouatta palliata. The sequence continues at coordinate 34,137 of PVKV010004289.1, read as the reverse complement.
CCGTGGAATGCATTTCAGCCGGGATATGGTCATAGAAAACTTCAAAACTGACCTGCAAAAAAAAAAAGAGTTTTTGTGCCACAAAATGAAAATACTTCTTGCCAGTTGGAATCACACCAAGCAAAGCTGGGGCCTGTGGATCTCAGCGGCCCTAACCAGAAGGCCCAACCAACGGGCGTCAGGAGCCTGGCAGGAAAGCGCTGGACTGTCTGATGGAGCGTGGATGCTGCAACCCTCATCTTTCTTAAAATGGAAGCAATCCTGGTCCCTAAATATACATGGGTCTTTCAAAACTTTGCTCCTTCTCCCACCTACCTTCACACTTCTGACTCAAGGGGGAAAAATAGCCCTCCAGCAATTCATCTTCTTCACGGGCTGCCGGCAAGCTTCTGATTTTTTTTCACAGCTGAGTTATTTCTGATCTATGTCCTGGCAAAAAGAAATATAGAGCGACAGTGGCTAGGAGACGTTTGGAAGCTGGGCCAAGCCAAACAGTGTCTGAAACTCTACATCTGAGCCGCCAACCTTGGGAAAGTGTGTTTCAACTCTACAAACACACACACACACACACGCACACACACACACACCCCCCAAAACCTTAAAACGTGCGTGATATAAAAGGAACTTAAAATGAGGGTCAGAAAGGAACTCTCATGAGTTATAATGGGAGGCAGCCCCCCAGCCCCCAAACATGTGACCTCGAACACCCCTTCTGAGGACATCAGAAGAACCACAAAGCATTGCAGCTCAGCAGGTCCCAGAGGCCCCTGGTGACAGTGCAGCTTGGGAGGTGACAGACAAGCTTGTGAGCTCACCACACTGGGACTGACGCCTTCTTCACCTCTTAGCCGGGTGCTCCTGGGCAATGCATTTGTCCTGAGCCTTCATTTGCTGAACTGTAAAACTGATGCCAAGAAGCCTACCTCATGAGGTCAGCATAGCAATCAGATAAAATTATATAGGTAATCATACATAATCACAGCGGTTAGCGAGTCCTAATGCCTAGTAAGTGCTCTTGATGACAAATGCCACATTTTTATGTTGTGTTGATGCTTAGTAGTTGATGATGATAACTGATGAGGTTGATGATGATAAAGGAGGAGGAATAGAAGAAATTGACTCTGAGAGAGAGAGACATGATTAAAGTCATTTAGGCAGACAGCAGTGACTCATACCTGTAATCCCAGCACTTTGGGAGGCTGAGGTGGGAGGATCGCTGGAGTCCAGGAGTTCAAGACCACCCTGGGTAACATGGCAAAACCCCATCTCCACAAAAAATACAAAAATTATCAGGGTGTGATGGTGTGCACCTGTAGTCCCAGATACTCAGGAGGCTGAGGTTGGAGGATTGCTTGAGCCCAGGAGATCAAGGTTGCCGGAAGCTGTGATGTCACCACTTCACTCCAGCCTGGGACAGAGTGAGACCTTGTCTCAAAAAAATAAAAAATAACATCATTTTAAAACAGCCAGTGGCAGACACAGGATGGTGGCCTGGCTCTCCTGCTCTGATCCTGTATTCTCGCCACCATTGCTTTCCTTTTTTTTTTTTTTTTTCAGATGGAGTCTCACTGTGTCACCCAGGCTGGAGTCACTGGCACAATCTTGACTCACTGTAACCTCCACCTCCCAGGTTCAAGCGATTCTCCTACCTCAGCCTCCCAACTAGCTGGGAGAACAGCCGCCTGCCACCACACCCCACTAATTTTTGTATTTTTTGGTGGAGAAGGGGTTTCACCATACTGGCCAGGCTGGTCTCCAACTCCTGACTTCGTGATCCGCCCGCCTCGGCCTCCCAAAGTGCTGGGATTACAGGCGTGAGCCACCGCACCCACCCTCTACCATTGCTTTCTGCCGTTACCAACTCACAGTCATTCTTTTAGTATTACTGTCAACGTCCGACAGTTCTGAAGGGTTAATGCTCACTTGGTGCTCCCACACACATCTTCCTGGCACCGTTTTATGTCAACTTTGTGAGAAAATCTGGTGACACCCATTTGCAGATGAAGAAACTGAGGCAGAGAAATAAAATGATTTGTCCAACTCCAGTAAGTCAATAGCAGAACTGGGGTCTGAACTCGGACCTCCTGGGGGAAGGTCAGCCCTGCTTTTCTCTTCTAAAATATCAAACTAGTATTGATTGAGGCTGGGTCCTATGCTTGCTCAGGGGACTCAGACAGGACTTGGAACTTTTTCCTGCCCTGAGGACGCTCACAGACTAATGGGCCAGACAGACATTACAAGAAATAAACAGGGACTTCCAGGCCCAGCACGGTGGCTCACACCTGTAATCCCAGTACTTTGGGAGGTCGAGATGGGTGGATCACCTGAGGTCAGGAGTTCGAGACCACCCTGGCCAACATGGTGAAACCCCATCTCTACTAAAAATACAAAAATGAGTCAGGTGTGGTGGTGGGTACCTGTAATCCCAGCCACTCAGGAGGCTGAGGCAGGAGAATCGCTTCAACCCAGGAGGCGGAGGTTGCTGTGAGCCAAGATCGTGCCATTGTACTCCAGCCTGGGCAACAGAGTGAGATTCCATCTTAAATAACAATAATAAATAACAAAAAATAAAATGAAAAAATAAGATAAAATAAAATGAGGGTAGAACTAATTGAATATCCCTTCAAGGAATAGTTAAAGCCCCAGAGTCTTCTCCCCAATTCCGGACAGCTATGCAACACACCCCTCCACCACTCCCTGGCAGGGCCTAGAGGTTTACACTCTGGAAAGGGCGAGAGAGGTCCTCTGAACAGGTGCGTGTGGGATGCGGAGAAGCCCAGGACTTCTCTTTTTGCAGTCTAGTCAGTGCCATGTTTTCCACATTTTTGTCCTTTTTGTTGATGATTTCACTGGGATTTTTTTTTTTTTTTTTTTTTTGAGATAGAGTCTCCCTCTGTCGCCTAGGCTGGAGTGTGGTGACATGATCTTGGCTCACCACAACCTCTGCCTCCTGGGTTCAAGCGATTCTCCTGCCTCAGCCTCCTGAGTGGCTGGGATTATAGGTACCCGCCACCACACCTGACTAATTTTTGTATTTTTAGTAGACATGAGGTTTCACCATGTTGGCTAGGCTGGTCTCAAACTCCTGACCTCAGGTGATCCACTCACCTCAGCTTCCCGAAGTGTTGGGACTACAGGTGTGAGCCACTGTGCCCAGCTGATTTCCCTGTTTTAAAAGACCCTCCCCCCGCCACACCCACCAAGCTTAGTCCTGAAGGGCTGTTGATATGGTTTGGCTGTGTCCCCCCCCAAAAATTTCACCTCGAATTCCCACATGTTGTGGGAGGGGCCCAGTGGGAGGTACTTGAATCATGGGGGTGGGTCTTTCCTATGCTGTTCTTGTGAGAGTCTCACAAGATCTGTTGGTTATTATAAGGGGGAGTTTTCCTTCACAAGCTCTCTTTTTCTGCCACCAGCACCATCCATGTAAGATGTGACTTGCTCCTTCTTGCCTTTCACCATAATTATGAGGCCTCCCCAGCCACTTGGAACTGTAAGTCCAATTAAACCTCTTTTTCTTTTGTAAATTGCCCAGTCAGATAAGTCTTTATCAGCAGCATGAAAACGGACTAATACAGTTGTGTAGTGTTTCTAAGTGCAAGAAGTCTCAAGTGTGCCTTATGGAGAAAGACCATGTTAGAGAAGCTTCATTCGGGCAAGAGTTAGAGTGCTGATGGCCATGAGCTCAGTGTGAATGAGTCAACAATATATATGAAATAAGGAATCTTATTTTTTAATTGTACGTTAGACTCTGGGGTACATGTGCAGATCATGCAAGATTGTTGCATAGGTACATTCATGGCAAGGTGGTTTGCTGCCTCCATCCCCCCATCACCTATATCTGACATTTCTCCCCATGTTATCCCTCCCCACCCTCCCTCCCACCATCCCTCCCCTAGCCCCGGCCCTGTGGACCCCAGGTGTGATGTTTCCCTCTGTATCCACATGTTCTCATTGTTCAACACCCGGCTATGAGTGAGAACATGCGGTGTTTGATTTTCTGTTCTTGTGTCAGTTTGCTGAGAATGATCGTTTCCAGATTTATCCATGTCCCTACAAAGGATGTGAACTCATCGTTTTTTATAGCTGCAGAGTATTCCATGGTGTATATGTGCCACATTTTCTTTGTTCAGTCTATCATTGATGGGCATTTGGGTTGGTTCCAGGTCTTTGCTATTGTAAACTGTGCTGCATTAAACATTCATGTGCATGTGTCTTTATAATAGGTATGTCCCAAATGACTATAAATCGTTCTAAATAAGGAATCTTTAAACAGAAACATATGTTTTTAAAAGTCATGCATTGATCAGTTGGTGACAACACGGTGAACCCAGGCTTGTAGGAACAAACCCTAGATTTCCCTCTTGGAGCGATGGCTTAGAATTGGCTAATTCAGCGTTTTTGGTGACTTGCTAGACCAGAACAGGTGTGAATAATGACAAGAGGCTCAGCTTTCTTACATGGTTTCTCTGGAGATTAGTAGAGAAGATACTTCACTAGAATGAGGGCTGAATCAAGAAAGAGGAAAATACGGGATACGGGAAAAAGAGAAAGGCAAAGGGGTATCCCAGGCTGCTGGGGGAAGGAGCCCCACAGACCTGGGTGCCAGGCTTAGGCTTCCCTGGGCAGGTGGGTGTGAAGACCCCAGTGCATCTCAAAGCCCTGCCAGGAAAGTTCAGGACTGAATTCGCAACGGTTGTGTAGAGAACGATGCAAAGGAGAAACCAGGAAAATGATTTGCTGGGGCGGGGATCAGGAGTACAACTGTGCAGGAAAGGTTGACAGAGAGGACGGCCATTTCTTTGCTGCTGGAAGCCTTTGACATGAATTGGCTTATTGAAAGCAAGGCCAGGTGGAAGGCAGTCAAGCAAGAGGCTGAGGAATTTGTCCAGGACCACAGCAGAAGGAGAACTAGAACCCAGGAGAGTGGCTTAGGACTCCATGCCCTTCACCACTGACAATGCCGGTGTCCTAAGAACAGGTCTGAGGTTGCAGGCAGGTGCGCACAGTGAGCGGGGGCCAGGAGGCAGCGATAGCCTCATGTTCCAGAAAGAGTGGTCAGCCGATGAGACTGACAACTAAAAAAAAAAAATCAAGATGGAGTCTCAGAGGCCAGGCAGAGTGTCTCACACCTGTAATCCCAGCACTTTGGGAGGCCTAAGATCGGGAGCTCAAGACCAGCCTGGGCAACATGGCAAAACCCTACCTCTACTAAAAATATAAAAATTAGCCAGATGTGGCGGCGGGCGCCTGTAATCCCAGCTACTCAGGAGACTGAGGCAGGAAAATCACTTGAACCCAGGAGGCAGAGGTTGCAGTGAGCAGAGATCATCCACTGCTCTCCAGCCTGGGCAATAGGGCAAGACTCCGTCTCAAAAAAAAAAAAAAGAAAAAAAAATGCAGTCTCAGAGGCAAATGACACAGGGTAAAAACAAAATAATTGGTTAAAGGAGGTGAAATAGTTGCCTCTAGGGAGGGAACAGGAGCAGGTAAAGGACAAGGACAGGAAACTGCTGTTTTTCTTAACAAACCTTGTAGAACTATTTGCCTGTATAAGTTTGATAAAAATACAAGCTAAAAATAAAGAGAAAAAATAAACACTGTTCCCTGATCCTAGACAGAGCCTGCAAGCCAGGGATGCCAGGTGGGGCCCCGGGGGCGGGGGAGCCATGGCTTTTCGAGTTTGCCCTGGAGACTTCGTCTTTGACCTGGGAGACACCCTCTGGCCCTCCAACACCGAGCAGGGTGTGTATGGGCCCGGATTGGTTGACGATCCCAGCAGGGAATCGCCTGCCTGCCTGTGGAAGACCCCATCTGCACCAACCTTCCTGCTCATTCAGGGGCTGCTGGGATTGACCTATCGATGTCAATTGCAAATGAGGGGTCCTCCCGCAGCTGCTCAGTCGGCCCCTCATCTGACACCCGTGCTCCATAAAAGAAGCTGGGGGTGGCAGAGGGCTGTCACCTCACACGCTAATGACGTAGGCACAGACACATGAGGCCCCCAAAAGACACCCCAGCACCTGAGGTCACAGAGACAAAGTGGAATCCACAGAGCAGTGGTGCTCCAGGGAGGCGGGGAACCCTCACCCCATCTCCAATCCCACCCTGGCCCCTACTCCCCAGTCCAGATGGGACTCCCTGCCTCTTTCCCTGATGTCCCCCACACTGACTCACTGTGGGCAGCAGCTTTTACATGAGAGTCCCAGGTGATGATCCCCACAACAGATCATCTGAGACTGAGTATTAGATGCTACCGAATACTCAGCCCAGACCTCTTTTTCTCTTCCTGTCAAACTCCGTAATGGAGGCAATCTCCTTCCTATAGGAGTTTCGGATGCTGAGAGGCACACTCCTCCCTCTCACAGCTAACATAACTGTGTCATCTCATCTCTCCCTCAGCAATTTTTTAACCCCAGCACGTTCAGCTAGTGGAACTAATGCTTCTCGCCTACCTCTTAGGGTTCCTTTGAGGGCCAAATGAATCATGCAGGCTGGGCTATTTTGGGAAATAAAAGGGTGAGAAATCCAAAGAATATTTTGAGGAACACAAGCAATCAGCCCTCTCGGGTATTAAAATAGATGACTAAGTCCCTGATTAAACAACAGAGCCAGCATGAATGAAACTGGCCAGGGAGCAGAGAAATATTCTCATGTACATCAATTTAATACATGACCAAGCTGGTCTTCAGAGGGGAAAGAACAATGGAAGGAGTAGCCACTAAAAAGGCAGCTAGGATGCTTTCTTATCTTTCACAGATGCTGAAAAAAAAGAAATGATTTATCAAGCAAAGCAAACGCTAGGAGGGCTGGTCAAAAATACAAGTGAATATCGACTGGATCTCGAGAGGAATGGGAAGTCTTCGAGCCTTAAAATTATCAGGGAGATTTTTTTTTAAGGGGGAAGGAAAAGTGACTGACAACTATATATATATATATATATATATATATATATATATATATATATATATATATAAAATTCCCATGCCATAGAAAAAACTAATGGGGGTTGAGGGGGACTGGACTGAAAGCGAATGAATGGCAAAGGGTTAATATAAATAATCTGTGAAAACACTACACTGTCTGGTAAGAAAAGCCTTAAACCAACAGGGTTTTTATTTTCTTTTATTTTTTGGAACTTGACAAAATGATACCAAATTTCATCTGGAAAAATAAACATGTGAGACCAGCCAAGGAAATTCTGAGGAAAAACAAAAGTGGTGGAGGAGGACTGGCTTTACCAGATGTTAAAACATCCTAGGAAAGTACAATAATTTTTAAAGTTTAGTCCTGGAAAAGAAGTAGGCAGCTGCATCCAGACCTGGGTGCAGAAATGGGTAGAAATATGTAGGACTTAAGCACATGAATGAGAGAAGGCGTTTCACATCAGAGGGGAAAGGTGCATTGTTGAAAGCACGGCATGGAGATAACTGGGTAGTCGGCCATCTGGAAAAAATAAAACAGAATCCCTACCTCACCCCCTACACCCAGATCAGTTCCAGATGGGTCCAAAATTTAAGCCAAAAAGTGGAACCATAAAAATTCTAAAAGAAAACATAGGTGAACTTACAATCTTTGGAAAGGAAAGATCTTTCTAAGCAGGATGCAGGACCAGAAGCCACAATAAAATTCATTTGGGGAAATCAATGGGTGAGAAGTCCCAAGAATATTTTGAAAAAGATGGGGAATAAGCCCTCTCTGGTATTAAAATATATGATTAATGGGGAGAAACAGGCTTTCTTCCATAAACCAGTTCAATACATGATAGTGGTGTCTTCTCCAGGCAATGAACAGTGAGAAGGATGTTCAGATGGTGAAGCTGGGACATCGTGAAAGGAAACTTAAGTCCATTTTCCGCATATACTAAAGAATAAATTATTTATAAAGCAAATCAAATCTTAGAAAGGCTGGCCAAAACGATAAAGGAATATTGAACAGGACTCTGGAGCGATGAGAACCTTCCAAGCATCAAAACGATTGAGGAAATCACAAAGAAAAAGGAGAATTGATTCAACTATTTAGAAAAGACCTTTTGTATCAAAAAAAATCAAAGTCCAACAATTTTGACTCCATCACATTTTTTCATTTCTAGGTGAACAAAAGTATATACCAAGTCAAGACAGAAGCTGAACACGGACTGGCATTCACCAAATTAATTGCTTTAATTTAGAACATGTCCATACAAGTAAATGAAAGAAAGACATAAAACCTAATAGATAATTGACAAAATCTGAATATGAAAAGGCAATTCCCAGAAAAACAAATTCGAATGAATGGTAGCCATATGAAAAATCTTCATGCTGACTCATCATCAACAAACAACACTATGCTCTTTGGTGATAGGTCAAAAACCTCTCAAAGGGTTAAGATTTTTTTAAGTTTGAAAATACCCCAAATATACGGAAAAATAGCCGTTATCAAACACTGGTTGTGGGAGTATAAATTGCTCTATTCCACCCCCTTTTAATGGCTGTCTAATACTCCATGTGTCGATATAGCAACATTTATTCAACCAGTCCCTGCTTATGTACATTTAGGATTTTCTCCTCCCCGTTTAGTATTAAAAGCGGTGCCATGATGAGGATCCCTGGACATACATCTTTGCATCCATATGTAAATACAGTTGTAGAAATTCTTGGCAATGGAATTTCGCAGTGAATGATGCTTTGCTGTGAAAATTTTGACAGACGTTTCCAAACTGCCTCCTGTAAGATTACGGTCATTTGCACTCTGACCAATTGGATTCGAAAATATCTGTATTCCTATACCTTCTCCAGAAGCAAACTTATAGCATTCATATTGTTTTGTTTTCATTAAGTATATGGATAGACAGATAGATTTTTTTTAAGACAGAGTCTCGCTCTGTCACCAGGCTAGAGTGCAATGGTACAATTTCAGCTCACTGCAACCTCTACCTCCTAGGTTGAAGTGAGCCTCCTGCCTCAACCTCCTGAGTGGTTGGGACTATAGGCATGCACTACCACACCCAGTTAATTTTTGTATTTTTAGTAGAGACGGGGTTTCACCGTGTTGGCCAGGATGGTCTCAATCTCTTGACCTCGTGATCCGCCCACCTCAACCTCCCAAGGTGCTGGGATTACAGGCGTGAGCCACTGCACCTGGCTCATTGGTAAGAGAGAGAGAGAGAGAGAGAGAGAGAGAGTGTGTGTGTGTGTGTGTGTGTGTGCGCGTGCGTGTGTGTGTGTGTGTGTGTGTGTGCATGTGTGTGTGTGTATTTTGAGACGGAGTTTTGCTCTGTCTCCTAGGCTGCAGTGCAGTGGTGCAATCTTGGCTCACTTCAGCCTCTGCCCCCTGGGTTCCAGTGATTCTACTGCCCTAGCCTCCTGGGTAGCTGAGATTACAGGCATACGCCACCACCATGCCTGGCTAATTTTTTTGTATTTTTAGTAAAGACAGGGTTTCACCACATTGGCCAGGCTGGTCTCCAACTCCTGACCTCAGGTGATACGCCCTCTTCGGCCTCCCAAAGTGCTGGGATTACAGGCATGAGCCATGGCACCCCACCATTAAGTATATTTTTTTAAAAGGGGCAGTGGGGTGAGGTGAGTAGGGGAATTGTCAGGAACATTGCAAGACATTTTCCTTTCTTCACCTTTGCCACTTACCTGCCATGAGCTCCTCAGCTTATCTTCTTCCCTCCCTGGGCCTCAGTTTTCCCATCTGTGAAACAGGAGAATGAAATAAATTGACATTTTTCCAACTTACCAAATGGCAAAGCTAAGTGAAGTGATCTTACCTCTGTGTGTCTGGGGTGGGTGGGAGGCTGCCCCTACCCACTCTTCCCTCCTACACACCAGAGAAGAAACCACACATCAGGGACTCCAGCCTGGCCCAGCACTTTGGGAGGCCGAGGCAGGTGGATCACCAGAGGTCAGGAGTTCCAGACCAGCCAGACCAACATGGTGAAACCCCATCTCTACTAAAAATACAAAATTAGCTGGGCATGGTGGCACACACCTGTAATCCGAGCTCCTCAGAAGGCCGAGGCAGGAAAATCGCTTGAACCCAGGAGGTGGAGGTTGCAGTCAGCCAAGACTGTGCCATTGCACTCCCGCCTGGGCAACAAGAGTGAAACTCCAACTCAGAAAAAAAAAAAAACATTGATCATGGTGATGATGATAGCTTACTCATGTTAAACACACCATGCAAGGAGAACGCCAAATGTTTTATATGACCTCTTTCCCTAATTTTATATATTTCTAGTTCTCTGTAATTTATGTGTATAACTTTTGTCGTAAAAAAGATGCGTTGCTTTTTAACATATTAGAGTTAAATCGTGATGGATGCAGAATTATTTTCATGCAATGAAAAGTAGGTTCTGGATACAGGTGGCTAAAGTCAGACTCCTCCCACCTTCCAGACGAGGTTCCTAAGTTTCTTGACCCCCTCTTCTGCTGCCCCCTCCCCACACCCCTGCAGCCTCCCTGAAAACTGGGCCCAAAGTTTGAATGAAGAAGAATGAAGCTAGCTCTTGTCAGAAGAATGAAGCTAGAACCCCAGGTCCCAGGAGTCCCCGCCCCTGACCTGTTTTAGGTGACCCAAGCTCTCACAGCCACCAGGCAACAGAGTAATGGTCAAGAGCCCAGACTCTGAAAGTCAGACTATCCCTGACCCTGTTGTATGCCCCTGCGTGAACTTGGCCAGGTGGCTCCTTCCTCTGTGCCTCAGTTTTCCCATCTGTAAAACAGCCATCATGGCAGAGGCCAGCTCCTTTGTAGACCCGGGTGAGGAGGAAACAGGATGAGTTCAGAAAAGTGCCGTATCCAAGGTCTGGTACATAGTAGGCCCTCAATACCCAGGTGCTATCATCATCGTCATTATTATTTGTTGTTAATCTGTTGAAGGAATACTCAGAGGCAGCAGGCCGACATTCCCCCAAAAGTAAGCTCTTAGGAAGAAGCCCTCTGGACGCGGGCTCAGAAAACCGGAATGTTAAAAAGATAAATAAAGGCTCTCTGTAGCTGGACAAAGTCTGGGCGGACCGGAGGGGGCAGGGGAATTCGGCTGCGGAGAAGGATTTAAGCCCTGGACAATGGGCGCCGTCTGAACTAACCAGGGCCGCTTCTTTGAGTCGTGAGAAGAGCTATTTTCTCCTTTAAAGCCTTAAAGAGCTATTAAGTTGGGCAAATCACTGGTAAAACAGCTGGAAACCTAAGTAGCAATTTAAACAGCCCATTGCCCTTCCATCCTGACATAGAATGCGTTCTCTGGGGCAGACCGTCTCCAGGTCCGACTTTGCCAAGCCTAAGAGGATTGAGTGGGGGACCCTTCCCCAAGCTCTGAATGCAGCCAGGAGCTTTATTTAGCAAATCCACGATTTCTACCCCACCCCCTCCTCTTTTTTTTTTTTTTTTTTTTAAGTAAGCAGACTGAACTCTAATTTTCCCTCTTTTCTCTCCCCAGTCTCCTTGAATCGGCCCATTCTTTCATTATGTGGAACTAATGAAGGCCTCGCAGAGTCCCTGCTCAGGAATAGGGCCCTTAAATAAAACATGTTTCATTGATCAACTTCAAAAAGTCTTTTAGTGGGGTTGGAGGTGGGAGAGGGAGGAGGTAGTTGGGATGGAGTGGAGCGGGGGAGGGTCTCCCAGGGCACCATCAGGGGAGCTGAGCCTGGCGAGTGACAGCCTGAGAGCTGGGGGAGGCATGCATAATGTCTGTTTCTGTCCCCGCGATCCAAAATCTGATCCACAATCCATTTGTTTGTTTTGTGGGACGGTGATTCTGCAGGCGCCGAGACAGGCCTGCCTGAAGCCTCCCCATTCACCCACAGTGGACGGGAAGGGCTGGATCGCTTTAAATTTTTTATTTTATTTTTTCTTAATCTCCCCACAAATAAAACTTTTGGCCAGCTAAACAGAGCTGTGGACTTAGAGCAGTCCCCCGGGAAAATGTGGCCGCCAGCTCTGGGCTCCTCTAACATCCGTTCCAGCAACATCCCTCAGGCACAGTGCGAGGGGGGAGACGCCATGGCGCACAGACGGCGGGACCCCTGCCTGCAATGAATATTAAGTGAGCACCTACTATGTGTCGGGGAGCTCTATAGATTAATTTTTACTTTTATGGTTTTTTTGAATTGTTTGAATTGCAAAAGCAGTGAATGCCAGTTGTAAAGCCATTCCATGACGGTATGAAGTACGCAGTAAACAGTGAAAGCCGCTAGCAGGGATTTTTTTTTTTTTTTTTTTTTTTTTGAGACAGAGTCTTGCTCTGTCCCCCAGGCTGGAGTGCAGTGACACAATCTCGGCTCACTGCAACCTCCACCTCCTGGGTTCAAGAGATTCTCCTGCCTCAGCCTCCCAAGTAGCTGGGATTACAGGTGACTGCCACTGTGCCTCCCAAAGTGCTAGGATTGCAGGCATGAGCCTAGAACACAAATCTGCTATGTCATGCCCTTGCCGCAAGCCCACCACTGCCAGGATAAGGTGGGATTCCCCACCCACAGCTTCACCTCCGGGCCCAACACACTCTTTGCCGTTTGCCCTGCTTCCCAGGATGTTTCACGTCTATTCCTCTCCTTGGAATGTTCTTAGTCTCCAAGGTACCTGTTGAACTCCTAATCATCCGACAAAATCCCACTAACCCCTCTGGTGAAACTTTATCTTCTAACACGTGCCTGTCCTGCTAAGTGGATGCCTCCCTCCTTTATCGCAAAACTGCACATGTTGTGGACCTCAAATCCAGCCCCTGTGTCTCCAAGAGGTGACTATCTGCTCATTTCTATCCCCCAGTAGACTCTGAGCTCCTGGAGAGCAGAAGCTGTGCCCAGAACAGTGCTTGGCATATAGTGGGTGCTTGGTTAAATGTTTGTTGAATGACGAAGTGAATGTTTCTCTAAAAGAATGTCACCCAAAGAAAAGCACAGAGGTTTGATGATAGTTACTTTCTTTGCACTGAGCTCTGTGGAATTGATTATCCAGGACCAGAAACCCAAAGAGGAAATTAAGGCTTGGTCACTGGTTTGGCAAAAAAGACACTGCCAAAAATACCATTTCCCCAGGTGCTGGTAAGGTGGCGTCCTTCAGCAATCCTTCCTGGGTAGGTCATGATGGCATCCCTTCCCCCATTCCCCATTCCCTTGGGGGTGTGACATTCTCCCTGCAAGGCCCAGAGCCAATGCCACCTTCCCCTGAAGCCCTCTGGGAGGCACACAGCAAGTTCACAAAAGAGGTTTCCTTTTTTTGTTGTTGTTTTATTTTGAGACAGAGTCTCGCTCTGTCACTCAGGCCGGAGGGCAGTGGCGCGATCTCAGCTCACTGCAACCTCCGCCTCCCAGGTTCAGGCCATTCTCCGGCCTCAGCCTCCTGAGTAGCTGAGATTACAGGCGCCCGCCACCACACTCAGCTAATTTCTGTATTTTTAGTAGAGACGGGCTTTCACCATGTTGGTCAGGCTGGTCTTGAACTCCTGACCTCGAGTCATTTGCCCACCTTGGCCTCCCAAACAGGCTGTCCTTTAATCAGTGAGGTGTCCACCTCCTTCCAGCAGATTTTGTGTTGCTTCAGTTATCCAGAGTCACAACCAATGACCTCTAAGCCGCTGGCTCACTTCACCCAGGCTGGCACTCCCTGTACTCTTCCTTACATATGTGTCTCTGGACTTACTCTATCCTGTCCATTAAGTTTATACCAGTATTTGTTGAGTGCCAGTTGTATGCCATGCACCACGCCAGGAACCTTACATGTGTTATCTCTCCTTCATGAGCCCCAGTGATGGGAGTTTTTGTTTTGTATTGGTTTGGTTTGGTTTGGTTTGGTTTGGTTTGGTTGAAGCCGAGTTTCACTCTTGTTGCCCAGGCTGGAGTGCAGTGGCACAATCTCGGCTCACTGCAACCTCCACCTCCCGAGTTCAAGTGATCCTCCTGCCTCAGCCTCCCAGTAGCTTGAATTACAGGCATGCAACACCACACCCGGCTAATTTTTTGTGTTTTTAATAGAGACGGGGTTTCTCCATGTTGGTCAGGCTGGTCTTGAACTCCTGACCTCAGGTGATCCACCCACCTCCGTCTCCCAAAGTGCTGGGATGACAGGCGTGAGCCACTGAGCCCAGCCATGATGGGAGTTTTTTATTCTCATTTTTATATATGAGGAAGCCCAAGCTCAGAGAAGCAACTTTCCTGAGGACACACAACGGTTTAAGCGTGTGTCCGTTCAAGTCCAAAACTAGTGCGTGTGGTCAGTTGCGGGAGACTTGCAGTCTAGCAAAGACGAAGCAGGCGCCTCCGGCTGGAATCTTGACTGCCTCCTGCAGAACTCATTGCTGGCGTCTCCTTCTCCAGCCTCAGGTTGATCATGGGCAGGGGCTGGGTCTCTTCCTGTGCCTCTAGTGTCTGCCACAGAGCCTGGAATGGAGTTCCTGCTTTGTCAGTTTCTTTCTACATGAAATGAATTATTTTCCATCTCTGCTGGGTACAATCCAACATCTGAATAGCTCTTTTTCTTTCTGTAATGACTCAGGTGGGACCAGCACAGCTTTGGGTGAGGGGGACTTAATGGTTCTTGGCCTCAATTTCTCCGTCTGCAAAATGAAGGATATGAGATTCCCAAGATCAGCCTTTGACTATGAGGATCAAACAGGCCGATGGATATGACTGAGTCTGGCAAACCGTGAAGTCCTGCACAAAGCCCGTTGTCACTGTCACCGTGAACTCTCCCAACTACATCACAAGCACCGAGCTAGTTATCAAACAGCATAGCTGGCCTTGGGGGCAGAGAGCTCAAGGCCGTTGGTCAAGCTCTCCCCAGCTGGCCTTGACTCCCCGGCATTCCTCGGAGATAAGGCTGTCAGGAAAGAGACCATCAAGGCTTGTTGTGTGTGGGGTGCTGCGCCTGTCTGCAGCCCAGCATGGGCAGCTGTGGGGAGACTTTTATAACGGTGATACTTGCACCCTCCTCCCCTTATGCTGGGCACAGACAGAATTGAACTAGACCTGTCTGGGCGTGGTTGCTCACGCCTATAATCCCAGCACTTTGGGAGGCCAAGGCAGGTGAATCATGATGTCAGGAGTTCGAAACCAGCCTGGCCAATATGGTTAAACCCTGTCTCTACTAAAAATACAAAAATTAGTTGGGCATGGTGGCATGTGCTTGTAGTCCCTGCTACTCCAGAGGCTGAGGCAGGAGGGTTGCTTGAACCTAGGAGGCGGAGGTTACAGTGAGCCAAGATCATGTTGCTGCACTCTAGCCTGGGTGACAGAGTGAGACTCCATCTCAAAAAAAAAAAAAAAGGAATTGAACCAGACCTAACCTGGGACCAAAGAAGGGTTAGCATCTTCCATTCAAAACAGCAAACCGGGGCAAGGCCCCAGAGGATGGAAAAGCTGTGGATCGCCGGGAGAGAGCCCGTAACTTCTTCCTGGATCCTGGGAGACCCCCCCGGGATGTCACTGAGCGGCAGCACTGCTTCCTATTTCTATGTCATCACTTCCACTGACTAACCTTAGGAAACGTGTTTAAGGGGAATCCAGGCAATAGGGTCCTCCTGGGTTCATGGGATTCTCCCACCTCAGCCTCCCAAGTAGCTGGGACTACAGGCACATGCTACCACAATGATTTTATTTTATTTTATTTTTATTTATTTATTTGTATTTTGTATTTTGTATTTTTTTGTAATTTTTTTGTAGAGTCTCACCGTGTGGCCCAGGCTGGTCTTGAACTCCTGGGCTCAAGCACTCCTCCTGCCTCAGCCTCCCAAAGTGCTGGGATTACAGGCGTGAGCCACCATGTCCAGCCAAAAATCCAGGAAAATACCTATTTTCAGTACCTTCTCTGTTGGACCACATGCTAGGCACTAAAGGAAGAAAAGATGAAAGTTGACTAGTGACCCCCTAATTTATTGATGCCCCCAAATTCATGAGGTCTTTTCTCTGTGCCTAGTATTAAGGCTCCTGCCCCCATCTGCAGCCTTGAAACCCCTACCTGGCTTCCCAGGGGTGTCACCTCCTAGGAAGACAGTGTTGGTCTTGGGTTTAGAGATCTGCTTGCAGCCCAGAGGGAAGCATCCTTGGGCAAGGGCCCCAGGAAGAGTGCTAGGGAGTGACTACAAAGGACAGGGGAAACTGAGGCGGTGGAGAGGGCTCCATGGAGTTGAGAGTCACTTGAGAGTCTCAACTCCATGGAGTTGAGAGTGACAGGACTTGATAATGTCTTTTTGTGTGTGAGACAGAGTCTCACTCTTGTCCCCAGGCTGGAGTGCGGTGGCTTGATCTCGGCTCACTGCAGCCTCCACCTCCCAGGTTCCAGCAATTCTTCTGCCTCAACCTCCCGGGTAGCTGGGATTACAGGCGCGCTACCACGCCTGGCTAATTTTTGTATCTTTAGTAGAGACGGGGTTTCACCATGTTAGTCAGGCTGGTCTGAAACTCTTGAACTCAGGTGATCTGCCTGCCTCGGCCTCCCAGAGTGCTGGGATTACAGGAACTTTTAAATATTTTGGAGAGATGAGGGTCTTGTTATGTTGCCCCCACTGGTCAGGGGCTCCTGGCCTCAAGCGATTTATCCACCTCAGCTTCTCAAAGCATTGGCATTATAGGCATGAGCCACCATGCCTGGCAAAAATAAATAAACTTAAAAATCAAATAAAATTCTGAAGATGAATGATAGTGACAGTTGCACAATGTGAATGTACTTAATACCACTGAACTGTATGCTTACAATGGTTAAAATGGTAAATTTTATGTTTTTTATATATATATATATATTTTTTTTTTTTAACCACGATAATGTTTTTTTTTTGGTTTGTTTTTGGTTTTTTTTCAGAAACAGGGTCTCTGTCACCCAGGCTGGAATGCTCTGGTGACACCATAGTTCACTGCAGCCTCAAACTCCTGGGCTCTAGCAATCCTCCTGCTTCAGCCTCCTGTGGGACTATAGGCACACGCCACCACACCCACCTAATTTTTAAATTTTTTTGTAGAAATGAGGGTCTTATTATATTGCCCTGACTGGTCGGGAACTCTTGGCCTCAGATGATTTATCCAGCTCAGCCTCCCAAAGCACTGGCATTGTAGGCATGAGCCACAGGGCCTGGCAAAAAATTGTTTTAAATTCATCAAACTATGTACTTTTTTTTTTTTTTTAAAACAGAGTCTTGCTCTGTCACCCAGGCTGGAGTGCAGTGGCGTGATCTCAGCTCACTGCAACCTCCACCTCCCAGGTTCCAGCGATTCTCCTGCCTCAGCCTCCCAAGTAGCTGGGATTACAGGCACGAACCAGCACGCCCAGCTAATTTCTGTAGTTTTAGTAGCGACAAGGTTTCACTATGTTGGCCAGGATGTTCTTGCTCTCTCAACCTGGTGACCTGCCCTCCTTGGCCTCCCAAAGTGATGGGATTACAGGTGTGAGCCTCCAAGCCCAGCCTAAACAATGCACTTAAATGGTACATTTTACTATCTGCAAAGAATACCTCTATAAATAGAATTTAAATAATATAAAAAATAAATAAACATACAGGCCAGAAAAATCTACTGTATGGGCAACATGGTCTTGATTTTATTTTTTTAAATGTCTGTGCTCACGGCAGAAAGACTAGAAGGAAATACAGCACAGTGTTCATTAACATCCTCTCTTCATCTTTTTTTTTTTGAGACAGAGTCTTGCTCTGTCGCCCAGGCTGGAGTGCAGTGGCACGATTTCAGCTCACTGCGATCTCCGCCTCCCAGGTTCAAGAGACTCTCGTGCCTCAGCCTCCCGAGAGTGTGCTACACGCACTCTCAAGTCGTATCTATATTGAACAGATACGCCTTTTTTTAATTGGAAAAATCTTACCTTTTGTGTACAAGGTGTTCTTGCACAGACCAGCATTTGCAGGGGAAAGCGGGCGAGGGCACACTCACGCCTGCATCAAAGCACATTGCATTCATTCATTCATTCATTCACACCCCCTCCTCTGCTCCCCACCACACTATTTAAATAATGTTGGCAGCACCATCATTCTGGGAGAGGGGGTTTGGTGTAGGATCCAGTGTACTATTCTTTTTTTTTAGCAAAAAAAAAAAAGATTCTATTTTTCTTTTTTTTTTTTTTAGTTTTTTTTTTTTTTTTTTTTTTAAAGATTCTAAGAGAATTTTGAAGATCAAGTCCGTAACTCCTTGAGGCAGACTTCCAGCCGCTCTCAGCATGCCGGTTCTGTTTCATTTTGATTGTCAGGTCTGATACAAGCATCAGCTCCTGGGAGTGACCTCGGATGCTGCCCCCCACTCCACCACACCTCCAGGCCGGATGGCACCAGCCTACTTCAGTTCTCTGCAAAGCCCTGATCACTGAGTTAGGCCTGTCTTGTTTCTCATTTTGTTTCCTGCTTGTTTGTCTGTCTGCTGTCCCCAGCTGGACTGTAAGCCCCATGAAGGCAGCCCTCTCACTGCTGTATCCCCAACACTCAGAAGAGTGTCTGCACAGAGCATCTTTTCAATGAATGGCTGCCTCATGTTCAATGCCTAGGCTGTTTTACAAAAGTGATCTTATAAGCGTTTCATGCCCACACTGCAAGGTCAGCATTCTTAGCTCAGTTTTTGTTTTGCCTTTGTTTTTTGAGACGGAATTTCACTCTGTTGCCCAGGCTGGAGTTCAGTGGCGTGATCTTAGCTCTCTGCAACCTCCGCCTCCCAGGTTCAAGCGATTCTCCTGCCTCAGCCTCCCAAGTAGCTGGGACTACGGATGTGCGCCACCAGGCCCAACAAATTTTTGTATTTTTGGTAGAGACAGGGTTTCACCATATTGGTCAGGCTTGTGTAGCTCCTGACCTTAGGGGATCCAACCGCCTCGGCCTCCTAAAGTCCTGGGATTACAGGCGTGAACCACCGTGCCCTGCCGCTTAGCTCAGTTTTACAGATGAGTATACTGAGTCACAGAGAGGCACTGTGGTTTGCCCAAGGCCACACAGTAAGTGGCAAAGCTTGCCTCTGTGTTCTGATCTGCCAGGTTCCTGCCTTTCCTCTTCACCTCTTCGTGTAAGTCTTACATGCTTAGATGGAGTGGAGCATCTAAGCCCGCAGGACAGAAGGAGGACGGAGGAACCCTGGCCAAGGAATCGGGAGCCCACAGCTCCTTCCAGCCCCAGTGGTGACTGGCTGGGTGACTGAGGGCAGCACTTCCGGTTCATTCATTCAACCATTCATTCCACAAGTAGTCAAGGAACTCCAGTTCTTGCCGCTGTTGGAAGAGTCAGGAATTGTCACACCTGGATAAATAGAATATGAACAAGAAATCATGGGGTTTTTTGTTACAAAGGAAAGAGTAGGAGCATTTCTGAATGACTCAATCAGCTCATCACAGTTGTATGTGTTTGAGTGGCAGCATATGTAGTACCTAAGAGCCATTAGTACCTAAGTTTGATTCCTGGTTCTGCTGTGTGACCTTGGGCAAGTCACTTAACCTCTCTGTGCCACATTCCACACCTGTAAATAGGGATAATAGCACCTACCTCATCTAGTGCCTATAGGATTCTAATATATGTAAAGTGTTTAGGACAAGGGCTGGCATGTGTGTTATTTGTCAATGGTGTCATTTCACAGAGGCACCCCCACCCCCACCTTGTGCAATGATTGAGCAGTACTATTTTGGCCGCAAGTGGCAGAAGCCAACATAAGCGTCTTAAGAGCAGAAGGGATGGCTCAACCAGGGCCTCAAACAATGTCACATTCCTCCTTTTCCCTCCTCCTCTACTTTCTCTCTCTCTTCTCTTTCCCTCTCCAGCTCTCCTCTCCGCTTCTCTCTGACTGGTGGACCCATTCTCCCAGGCAAGCTGTCCGCACAATGGTAGGACCACAGTGACAGGCAGCTCTGGACACCCGTCCATACTGCTTCGTGCCCACACAGGAATGAAGACAACCCCCACCCAGCTCCACCTAGAGAATCCCAGGGAAGGCATCTCACTGGTGTGGCCCCATTGTGTGTCCCTGTCTCTATGGCTGGGAGGCAGATTACAGTGAATGGCTCAGCCAGTCATGTGTTCACTTCTAAGGGCTTGGGCTGCCATCTGAAAGGGATGCTAGGTGGCCAGGATGTCTAACTAACCTGCACACTGGGTATGCCATGGCATTTTGACCTAAGCAGGAGACATGGACTAGCCGACAGGTTCCGAGTTTCAACACTCTCCCAGTGTCTGTGGCAGAAGGGCAAGCAGGGCACAGTTGGGGCTCAGCACAGGGGCTGGTGCCTGAAAACAGGGCACTCGAGCTGAGCCTGAGTCTGTCTGCCAGGGGCAGGGGATGGGGAAGGGCACACAAGAAGAGGGAATGGAGTGAGCTGTGGCTCAGAGGTGTGCGGCAGCATGGGGTAGAGATGAAGCGTGGGGTTTACCAGACAGCAGGAGAGGATGGAGAGGCCAACAGGGCACCATCTCCAAAGGTCTTGAGTGGATTTTGTCCGACAGGCGGCAAGGACTGGCGAGGTCAGGCCAGCCCTTTGAGAGCTGCCTCTAGCTACTCTGGTGTTGTGAATTTGAGCCTCCATGGGTGAGAGCTGATGCCAGTGGGCAAGGGGATGGAGAGGAGAGGTTATGGACACAGTGCTGACAGAGGGTAGGGTGTGGAGAGAGGAGAGGAGAGATGAGAGGTTCTCCCACCCAGCTGGGAGTCCTGAAAGAAGCATGCTTGGGCAGAAGGAGCTGAAGGTCCATTTGGTGGACTTCAGGTGCCAGAGGGGGGTCCAGATGGATGTGTCCAAGGGGCAGTAGATCCGTGAGGCTGGGCCTCAGTTTCCGCAGCTGTCAAATGAATAGCATAGGCTGGACCATCTCTAAAATTCATCTGCAGCTTTTCCTGTCACTGTGTCCATGAACTTGCGGTCATGAGGTGATGGGTAGAGAGGAGCCTGGTACACTGCAAGGCTCCACACGGCACAGCTACAAGGGAAAAGTGGCTAGTCCTCCAGCTCCCGCTAGGAGACTCCGGGAGGTCCTTCTCGGTGTTGTCCCATTTCTTGTGTCTCCTTCGCATGTGGGAGGGTGATTCCAACAGATTTGGGGACTGTTAGAAAGATGAGAGAACATAAAATTGAGTCATCCCTACAACCAACCCCGTGAATTATAAACTGTGCTGATTTGACCACAGTATTAGTCTGTTCTTGCATTGCTAGAAAGAACTACCTGAGACTGGGTAATTTATAAAGAAAACAGGTTCAATTGACTCATAGTTCTGCAGGCTGTACAGGAAGCATGGCTAGGAAGACCTCAGGAAACTTACAATCATGGCAGAAGGCAAAGGGAAAGCAGGGTCGTCTCACATGGCAGGAGCAGGGGGAAGAGTGCAAGGGGGCAGGCGCTACACACTTTTTTTTTTTTTTTTTTTTTGGAGACTGAGACTCTCTCTGTTACCCAGGCTGGAGTGCAGTGGTGTGATCTCGGCTCACTGCAACCTCCATCTCCTGGTTTCAAGTGATTCTCTTGCCTCAGCCTCCCGAGTAGCTGGGACTACAGGCATGTACCACCAAGTACTTTTTGTATTTTTAGTAGAGATGGGGATTCACCATGTTAGCCAGGTTGGTCTCCGTCTCCTTACCTCGTGATCTGCCTGCCTTGGCCTCCCAAAGTGCTGGGATTACAGGCATGAGCCACCGCGCCCAGCCAGTGTTACACATTTTTAAACAATCAGATCTCGTGGGAACTCACTCACTATCATGAGAACAGCAAGGGGGAAATCCGCCCCCGTGATCCAGTCACCTCCCATCAGGCCCTTCGTCCTTCCACACTGGAGATTACAGCTGGACATGAGATTTGGGTTGTAATATGGCTCGGTTCTGTCCTCCCACCCAAATCTCATCTTGAATGGTGTTCCCATAATTTCCACATGTTGTGAGAAGGACCTGGTGGGAGATAATTGAATCATGGGGGGCGGTTCCCCCCATATTGTTCTCATGGTAGTGAGTAAGTCTCATGAGATCTGATGGTTTTATCAGGGGTTTCTACTTTTGCATCTTTCTCATTCTCTGTTTCCGTGCTGTCATCCGTGTAAGACGGGACTTGCTCCTCCTTGCCTTCCACCATGATTGGGAGGCTTCCCCAGCCACGTGGAATCGTAAGTCCAATTGAACCTCTTGCTTTTGTAAATTGCTCATTCTCAGGTATGTCTTTATCAGCAGCATGAAAACGGACTAATACAGGTGGGAACACAATTCAAACTATATCAGCCACTACATAAAAACCACTTGTCTCACTATCTAAACTAAGAGAGTAAAACTTGAAGCATTACAACCAGGAGCATCCTACCACCCAACACCCCTGAGCCCTTTGAGTCTCCGAGTCTGTTTCATTAAAGAAGAATGGTAAAGAGTGTGACGTGGAGGGTCACACAGACCTGGGTTCAAATCCCAACTTTGCCACTTGCTGGCACTGGGATCCTGGGAAGTCAGCCTGAGTCCCCATCTCTGCAGGTGTGAAGTGGAGATGGCTTCACAGGCTTAAAAGATATAATGCCTGGGACATCTCAGCAGAGTGCCTGGTACATATAACGCTCAACACATGTCAGCTATTGTTACCCCTTGGGAAGAAAGCAGCAGTGACAGGTCAGAATATGCTGGGTGATGCTACTCAGGTGGGATGCTTCAGAATCTGGAACATGGGTTCCTGGGAACTAAGACCCTCACTTTGACAGGTCAGGCCAAGAGATGAGCCTATGTGGCCAAAGGTCATTTACGGGTAAAAAAAAAAAGTGTACCCTCAAAGGTCTAAAAACGTGTGCAACCACAGGAGGCTATTATGCAATTCCACTTTTAATTTTTAAAAAGATACCTGGAAGCAGTGGCTCATGCCTATAATCCCAGCACTTTGGGAGGCCAAAGTGGGCAGATTGCCTTAGCTCAGGAGTTCAAGACCAGCCTGGGAAACATGGTGAAACCCTGTCTCTACTAAAAAAAAAAAAAAAAAAAAAAAAAAGCCAGAAAAAAATCCTGATGTGATGGGGTATGCCTGTAATGTCAGCTACTTAAGAGGCTGAGGCACAAAAATCACTGGAACCCAGGAGACAGAGGTCACAGTGAGCCAAGACTGCGCCATTGCACTCCACCCTAGGTGACAGAGCCAGACTCTGTCTCAAAAAAAAAAGAAAAAAGGATGACAAGAGCATCTAAAGGAATGAAGATGGAGACTTGACATCTACGTAATAACATTTTATGCTTGCAGAGAACTTTGTTTTCTGAAAGAACTTCCACAACTGTTATTAAGCAAGGGAATTCTTCATTAGGGAGTTTTTAAAATGTAAGATTTTTTTTTTTTTTTTTTGAGACAGAGTTTCATGCTTGTTGCCCGGGCTGGAGTGCAATGGCAGAGTCTCGGCTCACCATAACCTCAGCCTCCCGAGTAGCTGGGATTACAGGCATGTGCCACCATGTCCCGTGCCCGTCTAATTTTGCATTTTTAGTAGAGACGGTTTTCTCCATGTTGGTCAGGCTGGTCTCAAACTCCCAACCTCAGGTGATCCACCTGCCTCAGCCTCCCAAAGTGCTGGGATTACAGGCATGAGCCACCACACCTGGCCAAGATGTTCTTAACTGGTTGTATATTACTACCATCTGCTACTATCAACAATAGTATCAGTACTAGCAGTAGTGATAGTAGTCATGAGAATAATCATCTAATAATAATTATAATCATGGTCCTAAGGGCTTTATGTACAAAATGTCACTGAATCCTCCCCACAGGTAAGTGGAAGACACTAGCTAGCATCACTCACATGTTACTGATGAGAAACCCAAGCTTTGGAGAGGTTCCCCGCCATTTCTGCTGTGTTGAATCTTCCCGACAACTCTAAGAGGTAGGTCACCTATACAGAGGAGGAACCTGAACCCACAGGTGTCAATAGATTTAGCCAAGGTTCCTGGGTGTGGTCTGGAGGCAGACCTGCTGGGTGCAGGGCCTCTGGCTTTCCCATTGCCAAGCGCTGGAGTCAGCCACTGGAGTTGGGTCCAAGAGAGTGTGCCTGGAAGGAAGGAAGAGAGGAGCTCACCTCCTCTGCCTCCTCTTCCGCTTAGACCTGTGTGAAGTGTCACCAGGGGGAGCCAAAGGGCCCCAGGTCAGCCACTCTGGGGCCCTGAGGACTGCCATCCTGCTGGCTGGACCAGCGTCCCCCCTCGCAACAGAGGTGGTGGTAGACAGGATGGAGTAGGCAGTTGGATTTACTCTGAAGGTCCCACCAAATAGACAAATATTTGGCTTAAATTCTCCTCTGGCTTATTGCTCCTTTTCCCCAGAGCGATAAGAATTACCAGTTAAATGATGTCCGTCTTGTTTCTTTGTTCATTCATTCATCCATTCAGCAATAATTTCTTCGGTCCCAACTAGGAGCTGTGGCCTCAGATATAGATCAGTTGTGAGCCCTGCCCTTGAGAGCCCCGTCTAGGAGGAGACAGATGTAAAACCCAGGGCGAGCCGGGCTCTGATGAGGTAACCGCAAGGGACTGTGGGAGCCCAAAGGAGGTCCCACACCCAGCTAGCGGCAGGGGGCAGGGTGTGGGCAGAAGAGGAGGTGGGGGTGCCTTGAAGAAGAGAGACCAAAGGTGCTCCTGGTAGGGTGAGGGGTGCAGGTTCTGGGGTGTGAAAAATAGGACTTGTGTGAGGTTCCCGGTGCAGCAGTTTGGCAAGGCCGGGACTGCTGCAGAGGGGCTAGCGGTGCCTTGTTTGCCACGCAGAGAACACGTGGGTCATTTGGAGGTGACAGGAGCCATAGTGTGCTCCCTGCCAAAGTCACTGTGCAATTCAGCAGCCTTCAGCCTCCACTATCCAAGCTCGGTATCCAAAGGTTCCAAGTCACCCCTTGCTGGAGGCCTGGCTGTGGGTTCCCACCTGCCAGCCCATCCCATTCCAAAACAGGCTCATCCGTTTCTACAGGCAGCCCTCCAGCACATCACTGTCACATGCCTACAGTGCTCTGCAGTTTTCAAGATGCTTCCAGAACATTCTCTGGCTCACTTGTTCAGTCCTCTCGTGGATCTTGGCGGACTCTCTATTGGTCCTTCTTGTCCATTAGGCAAATCTCTTTATGCTCTGTGTCCAGCCCAGGTCACCTACCCTAAGAGGCCTCCCTGATGGCTCCCAGGGGCAGAAGTGACCTCCTCTTTCTCTGCCCCACAGGCCACCTCCTGTCCTGCACCTGTGAGGGGCTAACAGGTGTGTCTTCTCTCCATTTCCCTTCTCCTCTGCTCGCTGACTCCTCCACGTCGACAACAAGCTCCTGGAAGGAAGCGCTTTCTGTCTGCACACCTTAGAGGGAGTTAATTCACCGGCAAACTTGACCTGAGCAATCACTTGGGGGCAGGCTGGGGACTAACGGTACAAGGGAGAGCTGCCTCTGGGCTGTGGCTTCACAGAGTAACCTGCCTCCATTCGCACCTGGATGTGTGGGATCAGAGCCTGGAAGAAGGTTCTCCTGCTGCCATCAAGCTTGAGGGGCACCTGGCCAGGGCTGGGGGTCCCTAATGACCAGGTGCATTAAAGGCCATTGTTTCCAGTAGCTCAGAGCCCCCTGGAGGAACCTCCCCACCACCTCACACTTCGTGCCCTGTTCCCCAAAGCACAAGACAATATGTGGTTCTGAGGGAACTCCCCACCCCCAGCAGAAACGCAAAGCCACACAATTGACAAGGAGACAAAATAAAGCCTGTCAACAGCGTCTCCCAACTTAAACCCGCAGCCAGCAGCAGCCGTGCAGACCAAAACATCTCGAGCGATGGGGTAGGGGCTCGGTGGAGACAGGAGGCAGCATGTCCTTCTTTCTTGGGCCTTTCTGGCCCCCCAACACCTCCCATCCCCATGTAGGGGACCCCTTGCCTCGGCCACCAGGACAGTGCCACAAACTGACAGGAAGTCAGATGGGAGTAAGAGCTGGCTGGACACAGATCTAACCTTCAGGGCTGAGGAGTTCATCTACAGCAGGTCGGATGAGTGTGTGAAGACGCATGTGTGAGTGTGTGTGTGCTGGAGGGTGTGAGGGTGTGTATGAGGCTGTGTCTGATTGCATGTGTCTGCATGTGTGTCTGTATGTGTGATGGTGTGTGTGTGTGTGCATGTGTGTGTGTTGGGGACAGGAAAGGGAGCTGGTGTGGAGGGTCTGAAACTGGTGCAGGCCGAGTGGACAAAAAAGAGAAAAGTGTTGTCTTTGAGTCGGGGCTGGAGAGCAGGAGAAGAAGAAAAGGAGCTCTTATTGGTGGTTGTCAAGGAGATGGGCCTTGGGGTTTGCTGAACTTTCTTCCCTTAAAGCGTCCTGCCCGGAGCTGAGAGGGGCCATTTATTTCCAGCCGCGCCTCCCTCCCCGGCGGGGTGGGACCAGACCCGAGCCTGAACGTCGCCAGGCGTCAGGTGTAGACCCCAGGCCACGCCAGAGCCCTTCCTGGGTCTTCTGACCGCAGTGCCCGCCCCGCCCCTCCTCCTGGCCCCGCCGGGTCTGCCACTGGGGAGGCCCCGGCCTGGCATTCCCGGCCGCGAACTTCGCAGGCCGAGGTCAGCCCCATGCGGGGCCTCGCCCGCGACCCGCCGCCTAGGGGCATTGTCCGCCCCGGGCGCTCCGTTCCAGACTCGAGTCCGGCGGTCGCCTCCTGACGAGCGCACTGACCGGCCACTGTCCTTTGGCGAGTGCTAAAAAGTTGGTTTGTTCTGAAGGTGAATGTTTAAGCGATCTGCACGCGTTTCCCCGCCCGGTTAGCTCGCAGCTGCCTCGCCCGCGCTCGGCCTCCAGTAGGTGCTCAGGAAACGTCCAATGAACCACGGCGCAGACGACTGCTCTGCGCGCGGGCGCGTTTCCCTGCAAACGGGTGGCGGGCGACCTCGCAGGACCCCCGGCTCGCAGGACTTCCGCCCCCGAGGGTGCGGCCGGGAGGGAATGGGCTGCCCCAGTCGGGGGGCGTCCACCCTGGACGGCGAGGGCCGGGGGGCCGGGGGCAGGGGAGGGCGCAGCCTCCGAGCAGCCCCAGCCTGGCCGAGACCCCGCGCCCGCAGCCCCGCGAGCCAGGCGGCCGGGCTCCCACCCCAACACCCCCACCTGCCGACCGCCCCAGGGGAGGGGTCCCCCAGGACGCCCGCGCCCCCCTCTCCCCCTCCACCGCGGGCCGGCGGCCGGCACCCATTGGCCGGCCCTGCGCGACGCCCCGCCTCCCGGCGCCGCTGGCCAATGAGTGCGCGCTGTCAGCTCGTCAGCCGGGCCGGCTGGGCGGCTCGGGAGCCCGAGCGGTGGCGGAGCGGCGAGCAGCGAGCAGCGCCTGCGGGAGCGGCCGGTCGGTCGGGTCCCCGCGCCCCGCACGCCCGCACGCCCGGCCGGGCCCGCATTGAGCATGGGCGCGGCGGCCGTGCGCTGGCACTTGTACGTGCTGCTGGCCCTGGGCGCGCGCGGGCGCCTGGCGGGGGGCAGCGGGCTCCCAGGTAAGCCCCCGACCCGGGTTGGGGGGAGGCGGCGGGCGCGGGGGGCGCGGGCGGCCGAGGCGCCGTCCGGGAGGCTCCTTCTCCGCGCATCCCGAGCTCGCACCGCGCAGCCCCGCGCGGCCCCCCACCTCTTTCCAAAGTAACTTCTGGGGCTGGCCCGGGGCGCCTCCTCCCCGCAGCCCGGGCAGCCGGGGCTCCTGAGCCCAGCGGGGCGGGGGCGGGTAGGTCGGGGCCCCGGGAGGGGAAACACGAGCGCGGGAGCGAGGAAGAAAGGCGGCGGCTCCCGGGGGCCCGGCGTGGGTACCGGGGCTGGGTGGGACCCCGAGCGCAGAGGGGGCGCTCCTCCCGGGAGAGGGGGGCGCGGGCGGGGCGGGCGGAGGGGACACGCCGGGAGGTGAACGGGGAAAGGGACGGACCGAGGGACAGGGACGGGGCAGGAGATGCGGGACAGACGGACAGAAGAACCGGCGCCGAGGGAGCAGAGACAAAAGGACGCAGGAGGAGGCCCGGAGAAAAGACCGACGCGGAAGGGTGGAGAGGAGGCCCGCACGGCCCGGGGAAGGAGGGGACCCGAGGGAGGTAGGAGGAGGCCCAGGGACCAGGAGGAATCAAGAGGGACGGTCCCACCGATGATAAGGGAGAAAGGAGGAGACGCGGGACGGATGGACGCCGGAGAAAGACGGAGTAGGGTGGGGGCAGCAGAGGGAGACTGGGAAAGAGAGAGGGACGGGACGGAGATGCCTGGAAAGCCGTGGACGACGGACCGTCTGACAGGACGGGGAGGAGAGACAGAGGGAAGGAAGGCAGGAGAGACAGAGGGATGGACTCTGGGAGGAGAGTCCGGACGTCGGTGGAGCAGACCGAGGAGGGGGAGGGGAGTCCCAGAGGCCACAGGCCCAGCCCCGTGGCTTTCACAGCGACCCCCTCGCCGTCCCACCCGTCCCCTCCTCTCTGGCTGTCTGCAGGGGCTTCCGAAAAGCTGGAGTCACATTCTCTCCTCTGCGTCATCAGAGGCGCTTCCTCCGGTGTTCTGCTCTGTGCTCTGCTTGGAGCGGGGTCAGGGGGAGGGTTCTCCACGTTTCCCGGCTCCCTGAAGTCTGGTTTGCGTGGCTAGGGTCTGTTCCTGGTGGTCGCGCGTGCCCAGAGTGGGGATGCAGGGCCAGTGAGACTCCTCCACAGCAACACCTCCCCTGGAAGCCCAGCCCTGCTGCCCCATCCCCCTTGTGGGTGTCTCTCCCAAGCTTTGGGGTCCCTCACCTCTGAGTGACTGTTCCTGGGTGTGCCCATCCCCACCGGTGTCCCTCCTCTGTGTCTGCCTCTGTCTCCTCCCCCACGCTCTCGGTGGAAGCCCCGTGACTGTGAAACTCCAGCAGCCTGTCCCCAGCATAAGCAAACCAGAGTCAAAGGGAGCTCCCTTTGACTCAGGTGCTGGGAGGGCTGGGCCACCCTGCATGGGAGTCTCCAGCCCAGACAGGAGCCGGAGCTGGCAGAGGACCAGTGGGGACAAGTGGCGCCTCCCCCTCTCTCCTCAATTCCCATGACCTCGCCCCAGGCTCCACACTGAGATCACCCAAGTGTTTAAAGGTGCATTGGGAGCTAGCTTCACCCACCCTCATCCACGTCCATCTATTTCCATCCCAGTGAAGACACTGGGCTAGGTGGGAGATTGGGAGTGGGGGCAGGAGGGGCTCCCACCACCTCATTCTCATGCACTGGTCCCCAGGAAGTGGGACGAGCCATATCTGTGGCCTGCTGCCCCTGCTGGTCCTGTCTCAGAAGTGACACCAGTCCTTCCGAACAGAAGCATGGAGATGAGCCCTCTCTGACCTCTGGTTCCCAGCCCTAGAGGCAGTGCCACCCCTGCACAGGGGTCCCTCTGTTGACACTTTCCAAGAAGGCCCTCATGGATGTTCCTGCTGGCCCAGCCATCCAGTTGCTGGCTGGGCCCCCTCCAGTCCCTCCCTCCTGGTCCCCTTTCCACTCTTCCCCTGGGCAGCTGTCGAGGACAGGCTGCCCACCTGAGCAGATGCAGCCCCCCTGAAAAGTGATACCACCTGCCGTGTGTGTGCAGGGTGGTCATGCTGTTGTGTTTGTTTGATGCCTCTCTTCCTTCAGGGGTGGGAAGGAGATTTGCAGGCTGGGGCAAAGAAGGAGGACCCCTAGGGGGCATGGATCTCATAGGCCCCACTGGCAGATTTCGAACCCAGATATTATCCAGGGGAGAAATTTAGACACTCATGGGGACCCAATAATCTAAGGTGAGACCAGAGGCATGAAGAGATGGGGACATTCTGAGCTCACCCCTGGAGGGCTGCCCTCGTGGCTGCTGCTAAAAGTTCCTTGTGTTGCAGTCCTGGGTCCTTCTGTCTGTCTGTCATCCATCTGCATTTCATGCACTGCTAGCTAGAAGTCACATGGCACACAGGAAAGCTCATTCTGTGTCTGAGTCTATTGTCTGCCCCAGTGAGCTACTGACCCATGACAGATCCCACCTGGGCCTCGGTTTCCTTGTCTATAGCCTGAGGAATTAACCTGGATTATAGCTCCGGCTCTGACTGTGCTGAACTGTGCCTGACAAGAGGCAGGTCCTCTCCCTGCCTGAACTCTGTGTGTGTGTGTGTGTGTGTGTGTGTGTGTGTGTGTGTGTGTGAGAGAGAGAGAGAGAGAGAGAGAGAGAGACAGAGAGAGAGAGAGAGAGACAGGGAGAGAAGTTTAGGGTGTACAGATGGAACAGATACACAGAATCTATTTTGCATGATTTTGCCCCAACAGCTGTACCAGACTGAAGGTGTTGGGGGTGGGAGGTGGAGAGTGTTGGGAGTCCTCAAAACCTAAACTGAACTTGCATTTAGAAGTTGGGATATGAGAACCAGATTCACCTGTGGATTTCTGAGGACGGAGGATGGTGGGAGGAGTCAGAACCGTGGATGGGCTCAGGTTAGCCCAGTTGAGGGTGTGGTTCTGCCACCGGACACTTTGGTGCGGGGCCGTGGAAGGCCGATGACAAATCCCATATTTCCACAGCCTAGGGGCAGGGTGGGATCCCATGTTCAGGTGACCTGCAGGAGCCCCCTGGCATGGCCTCAGTGTTCCCATCTGAAACCCAAAGGGGCTGGATTTAAATTCCTCCGCAGACCCTTCTGGCCGCACATTCTGGAGTGAGGAGCATGGAGGAGGGTTGGGGCGATGCTTGTGTGGACAGCAGGATGCCTGGAGGAGGTTCTTCCTCACTGCCTCCTTAAGCCTCAGTTTTCTCATCTTTTTAGTGGAATAATAGCTCAACCGGATTGTTTCGACAATAAATAAGGCCAAGCATATTGGTGACATCATCCCTGCCACAGAGGAGCTGCGCCAATGATGCTACCAGTTGCCGCTTGTCACATCAGATTGTTCTGTGTGACAGTTGTTATTGCCAGTGAGCGCACTGATCGATGGACGGGCAGAGGCAGGAGCTTCCTTGCCCCACACCATCGGCCGCCTCCTCTGGGGCCACACCTCACTTCTTGTTCCCCCCACACCCCTACCCACAGGGTCAGTCGACGTGGACGAATGCTCGGAGGGCACGGATGACTGCCACATCGATGCCATCTGTCAGAACACACCCAAGTCCTATAAATGCCTCTGCAAGCCAGGCTACAAGGGGGAAGGCAGGCAGTGTGAAGGTGAGTCCAGCCCGGCCCTCCCACCAGACCCTGTGGCTACCAACGCTGCTGTAGGTGGCCAATACCTACCCATGCATCACCAGCCAGGGCTGAGCCTCCAGCACCACCATCGTGGTAGCTGACAGCACAGGCTTCTCTCGGCCTTGGGAGGGAGGCAGTGAACTTTTTGGGAATGCTGGCTGCTTCCCTGGAAGGGTGCAGTTGGAGTCATGGGGTATCTGATTCTCAACTGGGCTTGAAACTTTTCGTTATTTTTAAGAAATTGGCTGGGTGCAGTGGCTCACACCTGTAATCCCAGCACTTTGGGAGGCCAAGGTGGGTGGATCACCTGAGGTCAAGAGTTTGAGACCAGCCTGGCCAACACGACGAAGTCCTGTCTCTACTAAAAATTACAAAAAACGTCAGCCGGGTGTGGTGGCAAGTGCCTGTAATGTCCGCTACTTGTGAAGCTGAGGCAGGAAAATCACTTGAACCCAGGTGGTGGAGGTTGCAGTGAGCCGAGGTCGTGCCACTGCACTTCAGCCTGGATGACAGAGCAAGACTCTGTCTCAAAAAAAAGAAAGAAAAAAGAAAAAGAAATTAAGATGAAGCTTAAATGATGTATTTGTGCATCTGTCCTTGACTGGCTATATGGGAGTTGGAATGCAAAGACCTGGGTTTACCCTCAACCCCCAGGTCCCTAATGCCAAGTTCAAAACCACCCTATAGATCTCCTGTCTCAAGCTGCAGTGCTTGGACAGACACTGGTAGATTTGTGCTGTCTGTCTGTCTGTCCAGCCTTTCTACCCTGCACCTGGGCTGCTGGTTAGACCTCCTGCCGTTAGAAACTGCTTCCCCAGCAGGCTGAAAGTCAGAAAAGAGCAGCTCTGGCTGCATTTGGCGCCAGGGCTCTGCAAGCTCATTGGAACCTTGGGAGCTTTTGTCCATGAGAGTCTGCATGGCTGTCCTCACCCCGTGGGTCTGGGGCGGGACCGGGCATCTGGGGGCTGGAGATAGCTCTCTCTCTGAGATGAACGTACATCCCTGGATGGCGTCACTGACCCCAGTCTTCCGTGTCTGCACCCATTGCATAAGTGACGAGAGCCGAGGCTCAGAGAGGAAAACCATCTTTTGCAAGGTCCTCACGTTCACAGTGAGCAGTGACATGACAAGGACTGAGAGCCAGGTCTTGTGACTCCCACGCAATGACTCTGACATCTTGTTTTCTGCTCCCTGGGCTTTGCCGGCTGCATTTTTCCAAGTTTGATATTTGTATTAGGAAAGTGGCAAGTGGCCTAAGACGGGTCCCTGTTCTTTCTGTAAAAGGCGAGAGTTCTGTGGGAGAGCAGCCACGCCTCCTTGGGATGCTGGTGGTGTTTATCCATTGTGTTTGTTGAGCATTTATTTAAGGCTGAGTGCTGGGCAAATAACATCGCCCTGGGTCATGCCTGGTTGGGTCATATTCCTGGCACGCTCAGGGCCCAGAACGCAAAGCAGGGAGCTGGCGCCTACCCATAGACCTCTGGAAGGAGGCCAGGCTGGAGGCACACAGAGGAGGCCATGAGTGAGAAGCCTGGTGGGGCGGCTGGCCAGCTGCTGGCAGGGCCAGATGCTAGCTTGCTGATTCAAGTGGTACATATGAGGCTGTGTGTGACTGCTTTCTGACCCACTATTCTGTCTCCCAGACCGAGTGTTCCGGCAAGGCAGGGCCATGTTGACCCCCCATCTGTGCCGGTTTAAGCCCCTGACCTGGCCTCTTCCTCCCCCAGCCCAGCTCCTCCTTAGGCCCTCTCCTGCTGTCCCCTGTCTAGGAGGCCCTACCTGTTTCCCTAAAATTTTTCAGAGTTCAGCTTTAACTCCCCACTCTGCTTGATCCCTGAGTTAGGAGTCAGACTTTTGTCCCGAGCCCAGCTCTGTGGCTCACTGGCTCCGTAGACTTCATGTTCTCATCTGGTAGAAAAGGAGATCATTTTTTCCTGCCGGGTATGAAGATGAGACAAGAGGAGGCTTGTGAATGTGCTTCAGGAACTGCAAGGTCTCCTTACCTCTCCAGCCAAATTAGGACTTCCACCCTTCACATCCTGAAACACCTCTGTCCTGGCACATGCATGCACACACACACACATGCATATGCACTAGGTTGTTCTGTTTGTGAGCCCCAGCTCAGATTTCCCACCTGCCTGGAGCTCTTTACCCTCTTTCTGTATACTGTCTAAATCTAAAGGCTGAACATTCTTTAGATTTTGCCTCCTCCAGGAAGCCTTCCCTGATATCTCCACTTATAAACACACTTACACATACAGACACATGCATGCTAGGCTGCATTAGGTACCTACCCTGCTCCCAGAGGCTCCTGGGCTTCCCTGCATCATCAGTCTTCTGACTCTGAATCATAATTACCTGTCTTTGTCCCCCACTGAACGGTGAGCTCATTTATTGAGGGCCCACCATGAGCTGGCTGTTGGGGCCACCATACTGAAGCTGTCAAACTCAGGCCATGCCCCCAGGAGCTCCCGGTGAGCT
Source organism: Alouatta palliata (assembly GCA_004027835.1). Classification (NCBI taxonomy): domain Eukaryota; kingdom Metazoa; phylum Chordata; class Mammalia; order Primates; family Atelidae; genus Alouatta; species Alouatta palliata. The sequence continues at coordinate 610 of PVKV010004289.1, read as the reverse complement.
CCTCAATTAGAGAGGGCCTTTTACATTTGTCCCCATGTTCCCAGCTCATGGGGCATGGCCTGGTGTTAGTGTGGGTGTGCAGAAAACATTTAGTCGGAGTTGGCTCTCCTTTGCCCAGACTGGACTTCACGTTAGATGAGCAACCAGTAAGATATCCACGAGGGGAGTGTGGACCGTGGGGTCTGTGGAAGGGCTTGTTCTGACCCTGGTGTCCTCTTGACCCTGTGTAATGAGAGAGAAGAGCAGGGACAAGATGGCCTCTGCAAGGGGAAACTGGGTTGCAGGCCACCTCTCACATGAACATTTGGGTGGTGATTTGCCCTCACTGAGCCTCGGTTTCTCCTTTGGTTGTGTGGGCCAAAAATACTCCCCATCACAGGTCACCCTGAATATTGAGTGAGACACAGTGTAGTGTACTGGGAGCTGGCATCCAATACACAGCAGGCACTCACTTTGCAGTGTGTGCTCAATATACAGATGGTAGGGTCATCACCATGATCTGTCATCATCATCATCACCATCACCATCACCATCATCATCATTATCGTCATCATCATTGTCATTATCATCATCATCACCATCACCATCATTATCATCCACCATCATCACC